>PVIC010004605.1:0-61741 GCA_004025085.1 Thryonomys swinderianus
GTCTCCATGCCCGGCATTGTATGTGTTTACCAGGATTGAACTCAGGTCCTTGCACTTGCGAGGCAGGAGCCAGAACCACTGAGCTAAATCTCCAGCCCTGAAAGGTGATTATTATATCCACTATCATCAAATCCAAATGAGCTCATGACTGCAAGATCATATGGGGCCCACAAGGATCTATCCTTAGGTTCTTCACTACCAGGTGAGTAACAAACACTATGGGATTTCTGGGGCTGCTAAGAGGGAAAGCCTGCAGACCCGCGAGCTGCAGATCTCCCCCGCTGTGCACGAGCAGGAGTTGGGGAGTCCTGTGCAGCTGCACCCGAGGGCTGGACCAAGCAGAGAAGAGACATGTAAAATGAATAAGGGGACTTTATACAGACTTAGCACCCTGGGAAGTATCTGAGGAGATGATATTAATACTGTCTGTGAGGGAGACTCTTGGAAGCTTGGAAGAAGATAGAAATAGGAAAAAGTTAAACAGAGGTGACTGTAGGAGGAAGACCATTAGAGGTAGGGGGGTAGGGAAGGTACAATGGAGTGTGTGTGTGTGTGTGTGTGTGTGTGTGTGTAATAATCAGTCTGTTATATACATGTACAAATGTGCCAGAATGAAAAACACCTTCTGCATAACACACCCACACTAGTAAAAAGAAAGAAACAAAATGAAATGCAGCACCTGCCTTGACAGGTAGTTGCAAAGTGTAAGGAGCCTACGTGAGTTGGACGTGGTAAAGTACGCCATGCAGGAAAACTTCCGAACCTGCTGTGTTCTCTGGGAGGGTCCGGAAGGTGTCCTGTTTATAGGAGATAAGGAACACATGGGTGAGAGGGAGCGGGGATGGATGAAAAGCTTGGTGACGGCTCTCTCTGTAGACCCTGCTGATGGTGAGAGATATTATTGTAGAACTGGGCTCACTGATTGAGGTAGAAACGACAGAAGGACAGAAGCATGATCTCTGGAGAGTGATTAGTAATTACTAGTGTCTGCTCGGTGCCACTGATGAGGAATTACTGTGAAAGCCCGAGGGTGTTGCTCAGTTAGAGCACCTGCCCGCCATGCACAAGGCCCTACGTTTGATCCCTGGAACTGAAAAAAACTTACTTTATCAAACAAAACATATCAAATTGTTTCATAAACTGAAATGCTATTCATATAAATACTTTTCAGGATTGTTATCTATAAAATTATGAGATGGAGTCTTATTAACTCCATTATCTCAGTCAAATGTCATAGTTACTGGAATGCAGAAAGAGCATAATAAATACTGATTAAACAATTGTATAAATCAGTTGTTTATAAGATCCCAAATTTCTGGTGTGCTTCTGGCATGAAAAAAGTAAAATACTTATATTTTATTATTGAAGTTAATTGGTAACAATAAATTCACGTGCTTATCATTGTGGAGTCATCAAAACATAAATATGAGTTTTATTTCCTACTATCAGAGACAAACTCTAGTTAGAGACTACATTCATAGCAGAGACAGCAGGGAAACAAAACAAAAGACCTCTAAGTTTTCTGTAGTATAGAGACCAAGATGACTTAATTAGCAGGAAGGGCTCTAGGAAGAAGTGGGTTGATGTTGGCTTAGAAAAGGTTTAGAAGGGAAGGGAATGCTGGGAAGAGTGAGTGGTGTGGAGTGGTTGTAGGGGGAAGAGGTATGATGTAGAGGGTCACCTTGGATTGGAGGCCTACAGGTAATATTGATCCTAATGAGCCCATGGGTGGAGAAAAAAATGGATTCCACCAGAAAGTTACAGTATGTGAGAACGTAGTGGTAGATTTTCTCTTGTACAAAATGGGAAGTCATGATTGCCAAGCACTGGAGGGAGTCACACACTCTTCCCAGGTCAAATATTTCCCCCATCCCCACACACTGTTTCTAGGCACCTCTAGTCGCTCAAATAAATTGCTCAATGAATTATAAGACATCTCTGTATTTTCCTTCACATGTGTGGTTATGATGATGTTTAGTTCTATATCATTTGAAGATAAAATTAATGTGTTTTCTCTATTTCTTCTGTATCTCACAGCTCATTCATAAAGGTATGACAGGGATGGTACTTAGTATCCATCTTTGTCTTGCTTCACTGAATCTTTTTCATTGGCTGGGTGCCTTCCTACTTATAATTATGTATAATCTCTCTGAAATTCCAGTGAGATTTCTTTTGATCTAGTTATTATTCTTTTTTCTAAGCATTTTCACTAACTTTATTTATGCATTAAAGGGCTTCTAGAAAATCAGTACTGTCTATATGTAAAACAACATTTACAATCTATTTCATCATCCAAATTATGTTTATCATATGTTAAAAGCATGAACCCAATTAAATCAGTTCTCTAGGATTAAAGTTCTTTAGAATAAGAATATATTAAATAAATATATTTATCTTAAAATGTCTTGACACTTAGCAAGATTTTCTTTTTTTTTTTCTTGGTACCAGCGATTGAACTCATGAGCTTGTTCTTGCAAGACAGGTGGCAGCACCACTGAGCTAAATCCCCAACCCAGTAAGACTTTTCTTAAGGGGAAAAATGAAGAGAAACAGGAAAGAGAAAGAGAAGGCAAAGAGGTGAGCAATCATGGGTAACGTGGAAACTGTCAGGCTCCTAAAACTTGTTCTCATACATAGCTGTGTATTGGTCATAATGTAACAAAATTTACATGCAGAAGTTTTATATTTAGTGGTTATTTAGTTCTGCTTAGGCAATATTCATGAGATTTGACTGAGATAAATCTTGTGAAAATTCTGGTTGTTTTTGCTTATTGTAGAATGTGTCTCCTTTTTGAAACTGTTCTAAGCATGAAGGGCATATTAGTCCATTTTCCACTACTACAACAAAATACTTGAAACTGATTGCTCACAAGGAAAAGAGGTTTATTTCCCTCATGAAAGTTCATGATGGAGCAGTTTTAGTGGTTCGGGATCAGGTGAAGTTTTCATGGCAGATGGTGCCATGATGCTAGGGCAAGTGGGAGGAGCGATCGCACTGCAAGACAGGAAGCCAAACAGCAATCTAGGGGCCAAGCACAGGGTTTTAGTAACAATTTCTGCATGCGAGAGCTAACTCAGTGGTCCTATGGGAGCTCTCTCAGTCCCTCCCAAAGGCAGCGCTCTCTGTGACCTGAGGACCTCCCAATAATCCCTCAGTAGTTCCCACCCGCTCTTAGATCATCACCCTGGACCCCCTGTGGGACAAACCACATCCAATCTGCAGCAGTTAAAGGGTGAATCACCACACACCGAAGTGTATACTTCTGTGTTCAAGTATGCCTTTAAAGACAGAAAATGTAGTCCTTTTTCTAAATACTGATTAAACTGAGAAAAGATGGAATACCATTTAAAGACATACTGTGAACAGAGACAAATTGGCATATTTTCTGGCAGGAGCCCACAGTTGTGATTATGCCCAAAGCAGGCTGTAAGCCGTGCAGGCTGTGAAGAGGTAACCCCACAGGGGCTTGGTCTGAGAAATGAGTCCAGCCAAAGCCTATAAGCTGAGGTCTGAGTAATAGCACCCAAATTCCATTCCCACAATTAAAACTTCCTTAACTAGGAGGACAATGTTCTAATTACAACCATGTATTTTGTCTACTCTGTTCCTAATTTGAGAATGCTTTGCCTTTTCTTTTATGAGCCTTGCTTACACTAATTTCCATAGAAAACACGTGACTGCAATTCCTTGCGTGTAGTCCTGCCCTTGCATGTAGCTTTTTACCCCAACTGATGACTACTAAAAGTCAGTGGCTTGGACTGACCACAGCCTTTGTCAGTTGGATGGGCACTAGTTGTTTTGACCCCCCATTTTCTCTCTCTCTTAGGTCTGTCTTTTAATTTTTTTTCCTCAGACCTGTGTTGAACACTGGCCTGCTGCAGAGGCTTCTGGTATTGTTTCAGGTGTTCACAGTATTTTCTAATGTTAATCATTTAAAATTATTGGTCCTCTAAGACAGACACTGATACAATTTGTAAACTGATTTACCCTCTCTGTTGTTATTATCTTCTGGAATGAGTTTTATTTTAATAAGTCTTTAGAGGTCATTTTATCTCCTTGGCTGCTTGAATTTCCTTTATTTAAATATTATTTAATTATTTATTTAAATTCTAGTTTAGGCCCTAGTTCTGTGTGTAACAGAGCTAGTCTGGAGTCTGTTAAAGAAAAATTAATTGTCCTATTTCTGTGACCACTGACTGAAATTTTCCTTGAAACTTGCCACCAAAAACAAAGTGGCACCTCTCCCAGGCAGGCACTATGGAACATTAGAGCAACACTTGTAGACAATGTACAGTTCTTATCTTTTATATCCAATGATAAATGCAGAGACAAAGAGTTTGGGAGATTACCACAGAGAAAGCACTCAGAGTTCTGAACTCCTGGCTTAATGAACCTTTTCTGTCTTTAACTTTTAATACTTCTGTCTTCTTTTCAATTCATCTTTCTGTAGCTTCTTTACTCTCATATAAACATCACTGAGATGCTTCTGAAAAAGCATCCATTTGGCACATTTGTCTTATTGAGTATCAGGAGGTAAAATAAATTTCTATTGTATTTTTACTGAAAAGGCAACTATAATTTATATAATTATTAAATAATACAGGAAAGGATATCTATGCCTGTATCTACATTTTATCATAGTCTATTCCTTACAGAAAATTCTAGAGTGGTACCAACAAATAGTTTTTAAAAATTTAGATTCCCCAATCCAGTGTGTCCAAGAGTTCTACCTAACCTGTTTTGCAGAAGGTTTAGTGTTTCTGTTTTAATATTTAGGTCTCTAAATCCACTTTGATTTTAGTTTAATACACAGTGAAAAAGATAAATCTAGATTTAGTGTTTGGCAAGTTAAAGCCGGTTTTTCCAGCACCATATATTAAAGATGCTATCTTTCCTCCATTGAGGATATTTGGTTCCTTTGTCAAAGATGAGGTGGCTTAGTGTATCTGAAGTTGATTCTGGACCTTCTAATCTGTTCCATTGGCCCTCAGGTCTGTTACTTTGCCGGTACCATTCTGTTTTTTGTCACAGTGGCTTTGTAGTATAGTTTCAAATTGCAGATTGTGATATCCCCAACCATGTCCTTGTTGCCTAGAACCACTTTTGCTATTCTAGGCCCCTTGTGGTTCCAGATGAATTGTTGGATTATTTTCTCTAGATCTGTGATATATACTATTGGGGTTTCAATTGGTATTGTAGTGAATCTATACAATAGATGTACAGATGTAGACTGGTACAACCACTATGGAGATCAGTGTGGAGATTCCTCAAAAAACTAGGCTTAGAGGGGCTGGAGGGTTAGCTCAGTGGTTCCAGCGCCTGCCTCACAAGCACAAGGACCTGAGTTCGATCCTCAGTAACCACATATAATGCTGGGCGTGGAGACTCACGCCCACCAACAATCAACACCGCATACCACAATGCCGGATGTGGTGGCTCACGCCTGTCATCCCAGCACTCGGGAGGCAGAGACAGGAGGATTGCTGAGTTCGCAGCGGCTTGCCTGGGCACCATAGTGAGCTCAGGGCCAGCCTGAACTACAAAGCAAGACCCTGTCTCCAAACAGAAAAAAAAAAAAAACAAAAAACAAACTAGGATTAGAGTTCCCATTTGACCCTGCTATTTCCCTGCTAGGTATGTACATGAAAGAATTAAAAGATTCTTGTCACAGAGATATATGTGCACCCATGTTCATAGCAGCTCAGTTTGTGATAGCTAAATCTTGGAAATAACCCAAATACCCATCAAATAGATAACCCAAATACCCATCAAATAGATAAAGAAGATGCAGTTTTTCTATAAATTGAAGTATTATTCTGTTATAAAGAATGATAAGTTTGAGTCATTTATACTCAAATGGATGTACCTTCAGGACATACTCATAAGTGAAATAAATAGGTCACAGGTCTGTAAATATCATATCTTTTCTCTGGCATGAGAAACTGAAGAAATGAACTCTAGAATATATGGTAGATATTATGAAATAGAAAATACTAAAAGGGAACTGGAGTGTAGAGTAGCAAGGGAAGAAAAAATATGATGGTAATAAAAAAGGGAAACAAAACTTGTGTATATAGAGGGTGGGAAGTTGTAGGGTAGGTGGGGGAATTGGAAAAAATGAGAATTAAATTGCGTTGTATACTGGTACAAATTCTCAATATTGTGTGAGATCATGATATGTATATATACCAGTAAATATTCAAATTTTAAAAAATTTAGGTTCCTATGCTGTCTAATCTTATACTAACTAATCTTCAGAACTTTAATTTTTTTTCAGATTACAAAAATAAAAATTTTCCTTATTTAAAATTCCTTCTCTATCAATATCAAACACAAGATTTAGATAATTGAGTTTTTTGAGAGAGAGAGAGTATGTCCCTTTATAGTTCAAGCTGGCCCTGAACTCACTAGGTAGCATAGGCTGGCCTTGAATTTACAACAATCCTCCTGCCTCTGCCTCCCAAGTGATGGGATTACAGGCATGAGCCACCATGCCTGGCACTGTAATATGTGGTACTGGGGGGATCAAACTCAAGACCCTACACTTGCCAGGCAGATGTTGGAATCACTGATCTAAATCCCCAGCCCATGATAATTGATTTTTCTGTTAATCTCCTTTTATAAAACTTCCTCTCATTCCAACTTTAGTTATGATTTAGAATGGGTTAATTGTAGGGACATTTTAACATTACTTACACATCGGTAATGGTCTTTCATTAACTGCGCTCTTCTGAACTAGCTCTCTATGATTGCCTTTCTTGTGTACCAGAGAACTTCTTTTCATTTTGACTTTTAGTCCGGTTAACCTTGAGTCATATTGGTCTAGGTCAGGCACATCAGCAATTCAATGAATTCCAGATTATAGCTAGGAGCCAGGTTGAAGAAACATTTACTGAAGAAAATGAACCTTTGAGAAAAGGTAGTATAGGGGGAACAAGACAAAAAGCCACAATTATATTCCCAGTACAAGTCCAGAGAAACTCCTTGACTGAAATTCTATCCTGTTCTTCTGTCAATATGGAAGATCATTTGATTATGAAAATAAAAATGTGGAAGTGTACATAAAGCTGTAGTTTTGATGGCCTCTCTGATATCTAATAGTTTAATATGCTATTTTTCTGTAAATTTAGAGATTTCTCTTGGTTCTATTTTTATTATTGTCAGTGTTTCTATGATTACTAAAGCAATATATTTTCTTTGTAAAATACAATTTAGTAAAAAGCATGAAATAAATCAGTTGGATTTCTATCGCACAGAGGTAATAACTGTTAATGTTCTGCATATTATACAAATGCATATAAGAATATAATTGCACCATGCTATAATAATGTTTTTTTACTTGAGTATCTTTAAATATCAAAAATGTCTCATTGTGTTATAGTATATAGACATCAAAACTGTCATAGTGTTCTAGATTGAAGACATGAATACTATTGATGTATATGCAATTTCAAGTAGTTTCCAATATGAAGCTGTTATAAGTAATATTGTAATAACTTTTTTTTTTCTTTTTGGAGACAGGGTCTCGCTTTGTAGTTCAGGCTGGCCCTGAGCTCACTATGGTGCCCAGGCAAGCTGCCGCGAACTCAACAATCCTCCTGTCTCTGCCTCCCGAGTGCTGGGATGACAGGCGTGAGCCACCATGTCTGGCATTGTAATAACTTTTTAAAAACATATTATTATACAATTGTCTAATGATTCCTTAGATTAATTTCTATATGTTGCAATTCTGGATCAAAGGGAATGTACATTTTAAGAATTTGGATATATTCTTCCAAATGTCTTCTGCCAGTGTAGACTTCTGTTAAAAAACACCTTTTTCATCACTGTACTCCAAACCAATGAGATTTGGCACATTTTAAAACATGTCTTAATTGAATGTGAAGGGGGATCTTGCTACTTTAATTTGTTTAAATTTTGGTAAAGTTAACAGCTTATTTTGTTTGGGGTAGCTCAACTTAGAAGCAGAAGAAAACAAATACAAATTGGATCTAAAATTGATTTTATTTAACTAAATCAAGACAGTGAATGGAGTCTTTGGGACTAACAAATTAATTGAAATTAGGAGACCATTTACTTCTTAATCTCTTATGGTAAGGGGTGATTGTTATTGAGCACTTGTTTGTGCACTGATTGAATTTAATCTTCACAACACTGTGTTGTAGGTACTACTATTTTACTATTTTTGTCAAAGAGAAGTTGTGAAGCAAAGAAGTAAAGTGCATTGTTCCATTTTCTATTACCATAATAAGATACCCAAGGTTGAGTATTTTATAAGGAACAAGTTCACAATTCTGAAGACGCAAAGCCATGACAGTGGTATTTGCCTTGGTGAAGGCCTCCTGGAGATGACATCACAATGAAGAGAGGGTGCGTGGGAGAGTCAGGAAATCAAGAGACAGACAGGGAGCCCACAAGAATTAACTATGATAATCTCTTCTGAGCCTCCGGCAATGAAGGCCCTTCTATGAGGTTCCACTTCTTAAAAATTCCACCCCTTCCCAAACATTGCTACAATGGGAAGCAAAGTTACAACACATGGACTCTTGTGGGAAAATCACCTTCAAACCATAGTGAAACCATAGCAGTAAATAACCTATCAAGTAGGTGATAGAGCTAGAATTTGAATTCAGGTATTACCTCAAAAATTCATGCTCCGTGTTATTCTGATATCTTATATTCCACATACCCAGGATATCTTGGCAGAGGATTAATAGTGTGTTCCTGTATGTTATATGTTATTAATAAATATGATTAATATCAAAATACAATTAATAAGATTTTAAGAAAATTGTTTTCAGACTGTTTTAAATCATTTTGATTTAAAATTTTAATGTATGGATCGATAAGTCTGATGTATGTATGTACAATCAACAGCAGGCATGAATGTCATGCAAGTCTTGGAAATATAGATTTAAATGTCTATAAATTTAGATAACAGGAAAAATGTCTACATTTTCGCAAAGTTCTTTGTTTTCTTTCAATGACTTCCCTCTGCCCACAACTGAGCTAATTTTCTCTTTTTTAAAACATAAATTTTCAAGCTGAATTGCTATTTCTTAAAATTGAAACAATGTACCCCAGGCTACAAGGATGGGAATTGTGAATACATAAAACAAGTATGTTTTAAAAAATATTTATATGCATAAGTGAATGTGTGTGTGATACATAAGTAATGAAAAAGCTGCTACCATGAGTGACGGGAAAAGCCAGGATGAAAAATTACTTGAGATCAGCTTATGGTAATGAGGATTAAAAACATGAAAATCATGGTTTTGATTTAAAAGACCAATCATCCAACAAATGCCAGGAAATGCTAATTATTTGCCCTAAATGAGTACAAAGTAAGAGACTAGAGTTTCAACGGGCAAAGGCCTCCTTATCTTTGACAAGATGAAGCTGTTCAATCCATGTCAGTCAGGCCTCACCGAGTGCGTTAAGAGCTTTCTACGCTTACAAAAATCAATCTTTTCTTTGGGTTTAGGAGGCTTTTATCTCACCTTCTGCCTGACCTTGTGGGAATTACAGTTTGACACTAGTACTGTGTAAGGAGGCCCTGCCTGTTCCAGTGACGCCGCTGTTTTCTACGTCTGATGTACAGATTTGTGGCAGGAAGCCAGTAGTATCCTTTGAGTACCACGCAGCATGACATTTAACCTAGTCATGGAATCTTAATTTACATATGAGGTCACAGCATCCAGAGAGAAGGTCTCTGCTTTCAATGAGCAAAACAAACTCTTGGAACAAGGGGAGGCCTTCCAGCTCTGCTAATGCTCTTCCTCCTCCCTTTTCCTTCTAATTTCTTCAATACTTAATGATAAGAAGCTTGGCCACAGTGATGTGATGAAAATAGCCCTAGCAAAATATAAAATAAAACTACCAAGCAAAATGGCAAGAGCACTGGCACTGTTAGGGATGCCTACTATCTCCCTGGGGTGGGGGATGGACGGGGCAAGAGTAACATTTTAGAAATCGGTTTCCTACAAGACGTACATTTCAATGAAAAGATAGGGATTTTATACAGATCCACTTCCAAACTCTAAGTACTTTTCAGATTTTCTACTATACAACTAGTTACACCAAATATTTAGTCATTTATCCATCTTATTTTATAGTTCAAGAATTTCTTTTTCAGCCTTATTATGAAATAGTTTATCTTTCTTTTATTGCTGCGATGAGATGGATATACCTAAGTTATGTTATATTCAACATTATCTTCTTCCTAGAGGGCCCAAAGCAGTGACAACCAACAGTTTTACACACACACACACACACACACACACACACACACACACACACACACACACACACAGTGTATGGAGTTCTTTATTTACATTTTCAACCTCCTCTCTAACGCAATTAGTGAAGTCCAAATGATTCAGGATGACAGAAGCTGAGTGATTAGTTAACTAGTTAGGAATTTCTTGAGATACATCTTTTTTTTTTTTGGATAGTTTTCAGTGCCATCTGGGAGTAATGATTCTGGGTCCCGAAAGCCAGGCCACGACTTCTAAAACAGCATACCTAATTCCAGGCATCTCCTCCCTCAGTGCACCCATTTATTTCTTCCACGCACCTGGAATACGAGGTTAGTGGAATTCTGGGATGTGGGTGGGCAGAGGCTGGAGTGGCTCAGGTTGCATGTGGACGCGCATTATCGCGGAGAGCATTACTGCAGGAATAACTTCTAGGGTTAACTCGGCATAATCCTAGGGCGAACACTCTCATTATCTCCTGGGTTTTAGAGGGGACAACTGAGTCTTTGGAAGCAGAACAATGTATCCATGTAGCTACTGAGCAGAGGAAGCGCACTGTTACTTAGGCAGCGCGGCCCACTCAACCACCTTTCTTGTCTCCTCTATCCTGTGACTCCATGAAGAAGCCACGTAGTCAGCTCTCGTATCCAGGGCTTCTGAATCTGGGAGTTTAGATGGTTGCCGATGGAGAATTAATTACTGGGAAAAAACTGCTTCTGTTCTAAACATGTACAGATATTTCCAAATCATTTCCCCTAAATAATATAGTATAACAAGATGTATATAGTGTTTGTGAGGTATTAAATAATCTAGGTGGATTTAAAATATACGAGGATCTACACAGGCTAAATGCAAATAGTATGAAATTTTCTGTAAGGGGCTTGAACATTTGTAGGGCTCTGGTATGCCCAGGGGTTCCTGAAACCTGTCTGCCGTGGATTCTAAGGGATGACTATATTTACTCCTTGTGGATTGTTATCCAGGACCAAGCAACCCTTCTCCTTCAAGCGTTTGCTGATGGTGGATGTATTATTTTCAGTGTGGGCAATCGCTGCCACAAAAGTGACTGCATCGCTGAGAAAGGACAGCACAGAGGGAGGAGAGATCACGTCCCTGACTTTCAACCTGAACGTAACTTCAGCGCACCGTGTCTAAGGAGACTCACTCAGGGAGCTGGCAAAAGCCAGTCTGCGGTTGGAAGAGAGTCATGGACTACCCATTTGTTAGACTGAAGTTCTGCAGAGTCAAATCCATCCATATTCCTGGAGTGTGACCGACCCAGCAGGGTTCCAGAATGCTAACTGGGTAATTACTGCTGTGCCAGGCTAGTCTTTTTTTTTTTCTTTCCTTTGCTGAAGAAACATAAATGAAATTAGCTTGCCGTTCCCTTTATTCCTCATGTCCTCTCACCGGTAGGTTCTTTCTTTCTGTTCGTTCCCTGCTGCTACAAAGATGAATAAAGCTATGTATCCCAAGACTTTCTGTTGACCTTTGGAACTTAAAATCTCCCATAAGGGAAAGGAAGCATATCCCTGAAATAAATGCGGATTCACGAAATACCTCCAGCTTGTGGAGAAAACAAATGACTCTGGATTCTCTTCAATTCACAGGACTCAGCAGGCAGAAAAGCAGCAGCCTGAGAATGCTGTGAGTCTGGGAGTCTCACTAGACAGTGCTGAGCGTTGGCAGTCAAAGATACGAGTGAAGTATCAGTGTGGCGAGTTCAAAGTGTTCGTGCTTCTCAGGGTTTGAGAAAGTAGGGCAGCCACTAGCTTATTAAATTCAGGTTGTCAATGAAATTTCTTTTTAGTTGATCTGCTTGGAAGATTTTCCTTGTTTTTCTTGTTTTGATTTGCCAAAGAGACATCACTGATCACACACATTCCTAAGGCATTCTGGAGGGGTGGAGATGTCAGGCTGCAAAAGGGAAGCGACACATCATGGAGCAAAGATCATCGGCCCAGAAGGAAGACAGACTTGCACTGCGGTGCAGACAGAACAATTAATTCCATCTTCTCCGGAGAGGCTTTTAATCCCTTGTTGTACTTGCACCAGTACAGTACGCTGCTACGTGCTCTGCACCCACATGTGATGTCTTTCACCTGCCAGCCTTACAATTAAATCAGAGAGGAGTACAAGTCCTCAGGAAGCTCTTGGTCTCGCTTTACCCCCGACGCCTCTCCCTGCTCCCTCGAACCACGCCGGCTACACTGACTTCCTTGTTTTTCCCACAGACCAAGCGGAGGTCCGTCCAGCTCCAGCCTGCGGACTTGCCGTTTCCACTGCCTGGCATTATTTCCTTGACCAGGTTCATCCAGTTCTGAAGGGCAGACTCCCCTCTGTCATTCTCAATTCCTTTACTTTTCCTCATTCTCCTCAGCTCTTATCTGCCTTTGAGGCTGTGTTGGTTTCCATGTTACCAGTGTGCTTCTGTAGGGGCACGTACCCCATCTAGTTGGTTCACCATTCTATCTCTGCCTAGAACAGTGCCTTGCACACAACAAGCATGGAATAATTACTTATTGAATGTGTCTTATTTTCTGTCTTTAATGAGAAAAATACCTCCTTCTGTCTTTTTTTGGAAGGTGTGTGGTTTGAGACATGGTTTCACTATGTAGAGGGGAGGCTTTGAAGTTACTGTGACTCCAGGTAAGACTTAAACTCATGGCAATCTTCCTGACTCAGCCTCTCTAGCGCTGGGATTACAGACAGGTGCTATTGTGCCTGGGTTCCCTTGTGGCATTTTTAACAATTATAAGTAATGCATTATGTAGAATCTCAAAACTTCCCCTGAACACTGCAGCATAGTCTGCTTCATCCTTTACCAATTCTACTTACTCTGGTGGACTTCCAGCTGCCGCTGTGTGCTGCACTGTGTCCGAAGGTTATTTCTGAATACTTGAGAAATTATACCGCTACCCCAGAAACCTGCAGACTGTGACCCCAGGCATTGGTGCTGGAGGCTTGTGTTTTCTGTGTGTCCCAGAGATTCCCTGTGGGGTTAGCCCCCAGCCCTTCACAGTGGCAGCTGAGTACTGTTTCAGGATTTATTTCCCTGGTGGATCCCAAATAAATGCTTAAAGAATGTCAATCATTAATTTCTAATGATTTTTTTCTAGCCTATAATTAGAGCTCACACATTGTAATATAAGATTCCTGTACCTGCATAAACAACATATCTTCTGTTCGCTTGTCATCACTGGGACAAAATCCCAGAGAAACAGCTCACATGAGGAAAGCTGTATTTCGCCTCCCCTGTCAGAGGTTCTGGAATGGTGCACGACCAGCCGGTTCCGTTGCCTTCAGATCCGTGGCAAAGCCAGAAGGTCGGTGCAGAGGGCCTGGCGGAAGAAAGCTGCTCCCCTCTTGGTGGCCGGGAAGCAGAGACGACTTGAACACGTGTTGGAGGGCTCCTTCCCTTTCCACGTCTGTTCCAGTCGGGCTCCCGCCATTTTGGGGGTGCCCACATACAGGATGGCTCTCCCTCTTGCTTGCAGTCACACGTGCCGGTCCTCTCTGAAAAGGGCCTCGCAGACACACCCAGAAATGTTCTTGACTAGTTTCGAGGTGGCCCCCAGTTTAGTCAAGTGGATGATCCAGGCACAACTGTCCCATATGCCCTTCTCTCCATTTTAAAAATTATTGGAAATAATCAATTTCCCCAATTTTCTGACTTTTAACTTATTCTGTAATATCTTACACTGTAGTCTTTAGCTCTCTATGGCATATTTATTTTCTTACTTTCCTTCCCCAAAGATTAAATTTGATCGTTTATGTCTGAAACATCAGTTCAGTGCATGATTCTCAAACCTAGCCCTGTTTCAAAGCTGTCCATGTGTTTGGAGATGGGAAAAATGCATTGATATTTTATAAAGATTTCCTTAAAGGTCGGCCATTAAACTAACAGGGCCAACTCTGGTAAATCTTCCATAATTTTTCCAATTTTCTCGATTCAGTAAATTTCTTCAGAGTTCTCTACATTTCTGTATCACTGTAGAATTTTATGTTGATCTTGAAAGTCTCCTCATGTTTCATTAGCCTTTCTTCATTGATTCTCAGTTTTAAATTTAGCAACTTTAAAAATATTTCTCTAGTCATTTAAGCCCTAAACCTTTGTAAATCAACACATGATTGATTTCCAAGGTATGTGAAGTGCATTTTAAAGTTAATTTATAATCATGTTAGCCCTCATTTAAAATATTGATATACTGCAGCATTGGCACAGGCAACCGACAGAGCAGATAGAACCCAGAACGAAATCCGTGGGACTTTCAGAAAAGGTGCTCAGACAAGGCTGCAGAGCAAGGGAGTATTTCCAACTTATGGCACAAGAACAGTTGAATACCTGAGCTAAAAATCACACGACCATTGGTTTATGCTATGCACTAAATACAGAAATTATGTAAAAATGAACCATAGAACTAAGTGCAACAGCTAAACATATAAAACTTCTATAATAAAACATTGAAGGAAATTTTTTAACTTGGGTAAAAGTGTCATAGGTATAGTACATATTAAAAGTATGACTGCATGGGCTGGAGATTTAGCTCAGTGGTTCCAGCACCTGCCTCGCACGGGCAAGGTTTTGAGTTCCATCCCTGGTAACCACATAGAGTGCCGGGCGTGGTGGCTCACGCCTGTAATCCCAGCACTCGGGAGGTAGAGGCAGGAGGATTGCTGAGTTTGAGGCTTGCCTAGGCTACCTAGTGAGCTCAGGGCCAGCCTGAACTGCAAAGCAAGACCCTATCTCAAAAAAAAAAAGTATCCATGATAGGTACATTGTACTTTATTGAAATTTACAACTGCTTTTTGAAGGATGTCATTAGGACAATCAAATATGAGATGGAGGGTGGGAGAGGTAACTCAGTAGCTGGGTTTATATTTTGCATACATGAAGCCCTGGGTTTAATCCCTAGCATTACAAATGGACAAACAACAAAAACCAAAAACCAGATTGCCAGGAAAAGATATTTACAATATATTTTCAAATGCCTTATTTAGAATATGTAATGAATTTTTATAACTTAATAAAACAAATTAATATAAAATTGATAAAATACTATCCAGAAATAATTTCTTATGAATGGCTACTCTCTTTTTATCTATCGGTATTAATATGGAAATTAAATTTCTAAATTAATCATTGTAATTTTCAGAAGTCCCCAGATATTTTCATACTCACCAATTAGTGTGACCACATAAAAAACTTTAAGCTCAGGGGCTGGAGGGTTAGCTCAGTGGTTCTGGCACCTGCCTCGCAAGCACAAGGTCCTGAGTTTGATCCCCGGTACATGCTGGGCGTGGTGACTCATGCCCACCAGCCATCAATACCACATACCACAGTGCCGGGCGTGGTGGCTCATGCCTGTAATCCCAGCACTCAGGAGGCAGAGACAGGAGGATTGCTGAATTCGAGGCTTGCCTGGGCTACATAGGGAGCTCAGGGCCAGCCTGAACTACAAAGTGAGACCCTGTCTCAAACAAAACAAAACAAAACTTCAAGCTCAGTTGGATGTTGGGCAAATGTAAATAAACAGCTTGCATAAAAAGTTGTTTGCTAAAATGTAAGGATGTAAATGCACAAATAAAGGTGGATCCTATGGAAATTCTTGCTTTCCTCAGCTTTGCTATTGTGTCATCTGATTCTGAAATTAAATTCTGCTCTAAACAGCATCTGATTCTGAAGTTAACTTCTGCTCTAAACAGCATAGAGCAATTGATGGTAGATCATGGCAGAAAATGCAGTAAGTGATATTTCAGCAGACAACATCTAGAAAAATCCATAAAAGCAATAAACATCCTCTCTTTAAAAAACATCAGAGAAATGTGGAGACCTTACGACTGCTTAGAGTAAAATTCAAGAGAAGAGACTCATTTCAAAGTGAGAGGAAAATGAGCTGCCAGCTTTCTCCTGGGCCACTTGACAGTTTTAGGTGTAAGCTAATGAACGAGGCTTCCCCAGGTAGATGGCTGATTCTGGGAATAGAGAAGCCAGTAAATTTCTTAAAATTGTAGATTTTAGAAGCTTCAAATACTTGGTCACTCAGAAGTCATGTGGGAGGTTTAAAAGCTACAACAAACAAGTAAAAAACAACCTGACAGGCAGATCGAAGTTTCTTACAGTGCTTAAGAAGCAAAGATCAACTAGGGGGTTCCTGGAATTAAAGTAGTCAAGGGAAGAAAATCATTGTTACTATGTATTTTTTTAAAAAATAATATTAAAACAACATTCTAGTAGAAGGAAAATGAACAGAGTTGAAAACAAAAAAATACAAAGTTTTTTTAAATTGAATTTTTATTGGTACATTTCATATACAGCTCACAATCACACTCAACACTGGGGAGTTTGTACCAGTATATGACACAAGTTAATTCTCATTTTTACCCATATCCCTACCCACCTCTCAACCCTCATCCCCTATATACATGTGCTTTCTTTTTTTTCAAATCATATTTATTCTTTCCCCGCATTATGTCCCCTACAACATTACCTTTGAAGTTTGAGAATACCAGAAAAGAATAAATACAAGTTGATTATAATAAAACTAATTGTAATATTTATGTTTTTAAACCATGTTTAGAAGCAAAAGTACTTGAGAATGGTAGTGAAATACATAATAGGAATAAAAGGAGTAAATTTTTCTAAGGTGCTATTGGGTTAGTTGACTATATAAATTGAGATATACATACTGTAATATGAATGACAAGGCAACTTTTAGAATATGTTCTAATTAAAAGAAAAAAGATAATGAAAAGGATGGGAAATGTAAATGAAGGATAGGAAAAGAAAAATGTGATCTAAAACATTTAAGAAAAAGAAACAAAAATTTTAGCCATAAAATCAGTTATCTTGATACTTACATTAAACTATGAATAGATTCTTACCTTACACAAATACTGAAGATAACCAGAATAGGCTAAAAACTATAAAAACCTGATTATATGCTATTTATGGTTGAAATATTTTAATTTTAAATTTAAATTTTAAATCACAGAAGCATCAGAAGAGAAAAAATGATCTCAGGAATAATGACAGAAACAGTCTACTTGTTCCAGACTCAAAATAAGTGAAAAAAGAAACCCTATGGAAGCTGCAAGCCCAGAAATTGCTCAGAATCCCTCAGGTTGCTGAGACGATAGGGGAGACAGCTGACCTGAAATCTGGAGGGAAAGAACTTGTGAGCTGGCTGCCTTGGATAGATGCGGTGCTGCAGAAGTAGAACTTGGCTAGAGTCATCGATTCCTTGGCAAAGGGCATCTGTGGGCAGGTGAAGGGGCTTTAGGTTTCAGGCAAGCACTTCTCTTGAAAGGCTCAATATAGTACATATGTGTCTGACGCTTAATTTAAAAGATCATTAAATGAAGCTTTATTTCACCATGTCCTTGTGGTGTCTTCAATAATGAGGTCAAATACACCGTTGAGTACCTTTATGGAAAGATCTCGGGCAAGCTTCTTTCATTGAGGCCAAGCCTTTATGTGAATCCACTGACAGCCGCATAAGTTGGAGAATTAATTCTTTTGGTGTTACTTTTTACAATCTGCTCCTCAGGTTGTTTCTAAGGAAAATTTTCCTTTACACGTTTGGAACAGTGATATTCAGATTATAAAGGGCTTGAAAAGCACAGTGTTTTCAAAAATTGAGATTCCTGACATCTTATTATCAGAGATTTTGTATAAATAACATTGGTGGTGAGTCTCCAAAACCTGTATTTTTAAATAAATATCTTCTCATGATCCTAAGATGGCTGGGACTCTAGCCCTTGAAAAGATGAGGCAAGAAGATCATTAGTACAGCTGTCCATGTTTATGGGGTCCTGTAGCGGAAGACCAGCACAGACAATAAACATCAAGGCAGACACTGACAGAACATAGATCTTGCTAAAATGTACAAGGAAAAAAAAATCTAGCTTTGAAAATAAGCCTCCCTTTTTCTGACTTTTTTTTTTTTGTGGTAAATGACACATTAGAGGCTAATCCAGGGCCAAGTATGAAAATAGTCATTAATATTCTGGCCACAGATGCAGTTCAGTTAGTAAATGCCAGGCTCTGTGAGTCATGAAGCACCAATGTAACTGCGTTCTGTGCTGAGAGGTGGCGATGGGCCTGGGTGGGCACGAAGGCCTCTCCCTTTGGGCACCAGACAGAAACCTCCACGTGTGGCTCTGAAGGAGAGCAGCTTCAGTTTCCACCCTTCCATCTCATTTTCTAAAAAACAACCCTGTTATATTCAGCACCAAAGAGGAAAGAATATTTTTTTCGTCTTGTGGTTCTGGCTGAATGCAAAAATATTCTTAGGCTGTTTAGAGGGCTGGTATAAAAAATGTAATCTCTCATATATATGCAATAATTGTTATGCAACAGGAAAGGGAAAACCTGAAAGCAATTTGGTTATCACTATAGAGTTGCATTGCCTTCTGTTTTTTTTTTTTTTCTCAGATTTAACTTTTTCTTTAATAACGAATCTTGGGACACATTGTTCATTATATCTACCCAAGAAACACTTTTTCCCATCACGTGCATTTTCTTTTTTACTTCACTTGCTAGTTAGCGTTTGCTAAGTACAACAGGGAGTACTATTATAGTCTGGGTAAGAGAAGAAAAATTTAATGTGATGAAACACTGTCTCATGATTTTTCTAGGAGGGTGAGACCTCATGGTCATGCATGAGCTGATTGGTTGAATTCTAATGGAGGGCCCAGGAGGATGATTTTAGAAGACCCTATTGTGGGTTTGGGGAGTTCAAGCAAGCCTCACTGTCCTCTGTATGCAGGCATCCTGCCCTTTGAATTCTGTAAAATTGTATTTCCCATTAGAGGCTCGCTGATAACACTTCCAACAAGCCAGCGGAAAAGTAGGTCTTGCTGCTGCTTAATTTGAGGAAGTTGATTAAGATAAATTTTAGATTGTGCCCATCTTAGAGAAAAATGAAATAACTCATTATAGAAAGAATGGACTGCTTGCTATTATTCTCATAGGGAGCAGTTTAATGAACAAATTTATGAACTGTTGAAGCCAACTTCTTGGCATTTGCATTTTGTTCAGCAGTTCCAAAAGGGGGAAAAATAACTTGTGTTAAGAGAGGATGCAGATTTTTTTTGAGACAGGGAGTTGCTTTGTAGTTCAGGCTGGCCCTGAACTCACTATGGAGCCCAGACAAACCCTGAACACAGCAATCCTCCTGCCTCTGCTTCCCGCGTGCTGGGATTACAGGTATGGGCCACCACACTCAGCACTGTGGTATGTAGTATTGGGGATAAAATTTGGGACCTTGTGCTTGCCAGGCAGATGCCGGAACCACTGAGCTAAATCCCCAGCCCAAGAGGGCATGCAAGTGGTGACAAACAAAAGATCTTATTCATCTTTTCATTGTTGTAATATCTAGTTGAGGACTAGTAGATAATCAGTATGCAATAAATATTTCTGAAAAAATATAAGCCTTGAGAAGGGATCTTAGAGGGTTTAAGTGGTATGAAGAAGTAGAGAATATGCAGTTGCACAGAGATGGTTTCTAAGGGTGTGTGCAGCATGTTCTGGAGGCGGCTTTCAGGGACCCACCTTGTGGGGATAACTGGCACCTATAAGCAATGTCGACATTGCAGAGGTCTGTGAAGGACAGAGTTAAGTGTGGACAATTTTCTCCATAGGATGTAAAGTTATTGATTATTCAGAACTTAAGACAATGATACTAGTATTTAAAGAAGAAAGTATTAGGAGACAGACATGGTAACCAGGAGGGTGGTCACCAAGGAATGGAGTTGACTGTTCCAGGTATGATGTGTTCATGGAAAACGGAAGAAGCATGAAAATATGGGTGATATACTTAATTAATCAACCACAATTACTGAACAACCTGTGTATTTTCTGCCCTCTATGGACTTAGAGCTCATAGAGAAGGCTTATGGTTGTTGAGTTCTGTGACTGTCCTATTGCTCTAGAGCAAGTGGATTTAGGCCCATCCTGCTAACCTCCCTCCCCATGCCCCGTGCTTGCCCTGGAGGAGCTCTTGCTCTGGATCGTGTCAGGGGAGCACTCACTGGGAACGTTTTGATCCCAGCCTCCATCCCTGCTCCTGGATTTACTTATTGCCTGTGCTCTGCAGCCACGAGCCTCCATCCCGGCTCCCGTGTCAGTGGTCTACCAGTTGCCTCTAAGGGAACTATCATGTAGAACGAGGTCCATTTAGAATTTCCAATTTGTTCTTTTTAATGATAACAAAATTAAAGCAGCAATAAGAGCCAAAGTTATTAGTGTATTGAGGGAGCATTAATGGACAGATTTGGCTCCAAATCTCTTCACATGTATTTTTAAAATTAATTCTTATAAGAATCCTACAGATTGTTATCACTCTTTTACAATGGGGAAACTAAGTCACAGAGAGGTTATTCAGACAGTTGGTGGAACAAACTGGCAAACAGCAGCCAGCCATTCTGACTTCAGTGCAAAATCCACGTGAATTACACTGATAAGCCAGAAAATTAAAGGAATGTATTAAGAAAGAGATCCTGGAGAAAGTGTTAAAGTTTTCAGAAAGCTGAGGGCAGGATGGAAGAGAGCGTTCTACACCAGGAAACGCTGTAGTCAGAATCTAATGGGATTTCTGTCATCTTACTATCCTTTCCCATGTTAGTTTCTATACCTAGATTTCATTCGTCCTCTTATCATTTTGACTAAGTTTTATTTTATTGCTTCCTATTCATTCTGTTCTGCCTTCTTATCTCGGGGTAAGCTGATTATAAAATATAAAGCCACCGATTTTCCATCAATATTTGAATGCAAGCACTTTGCCACGGACCCTGCAGTCTCGGGAGGAGGCAGCGTCTCCTCCCTCCCGTTCTCAAGCATGGCTGGCTTTTCATTTCTCTGCCAGCAAAAACTGGTGGGAATGATGACAAGCCAGACTTCAGCTGGGACCTCCAGAGATCTCATGATTTCTGTTCTCTGTGATCCCTGAGAGCAATGCTGAGTTGTCTTGACAGAGGGATAAGGAGACATGTGGCCGAGGGCCAAGCAAACTCCCAGAAACAGTCCCTGAGTGACCTACCTCCTGATCACAGATGCGTGAGGAAACCCAGAAGAAATGTCAAGCCCAGTCCAGATCAGCAAAATTGCATAATCAGCTACAGATTCGTAAGAAACAAATGACTGTTGTTTTAAATTATTAAGTTTTGAGATGTTGTATTATACAGCATTTATCAACTGATAGTAAAATTGATGCCCATAACAAATTCCTAAAATATGTGCCATTGGCTTTTTGTGGGAGTGGTGAGGAGAAACCATAGAAATGATGGGTATCCTATAAGCTAAACCTAGAAAAAGGCTGAGGAAATTTCAGAGGGGGCATCTCTTAGGGTACAGTAATGAAATGACTAACAAACAATTGTATGTGATACTTCAGGAGATGGAACAAGTCCCCACTAATATTTTGAGCTTGGCTCAGAAAGCCTCTAGGTACAATGTTAGTTAAACTGGTTACTTGATGAATCTGATAAAGTACAAAATGGAAGATGAATTTTTTTTAAAAAAGAATGGGTTAGTTTGCAAAACATGACATTCAAAAAGTAAAAATATTTCTCATCTCTAGCTTTGCTAGCCAAAAAAAGTCAAATATACAGTGGGGCAGAAAGATATGGCCTTGAGACAGAGTTGGATATGCAGCCAGGTGAGAAATTTATGAACCTCAGCAAATATATATATGGATCAATTAAAACAAAAACTGTATTTGATTGATAATTAAGGATTAATATGTAATAAACATAGAAAGCTTTGAGATATCCCTAAGTGTTCACACACTCTCATTTCTGAGAACCTATCTTCCATTTATCCCTAGAATTTTCCCCATTTCTCCTTTTTCCTTATTCACTGTTCTTATATCTTTTTGTTTACTCCCTAATTCTCAGTGACGGAAGCCAACAACAATTTAAACATAATGGCCAGCAGTGTGCAAACTATTTAAGGTAATAAACTCTACAGGATGAATTTTAAATGTAAATTATAATAATATGATATCTGGTGATTTTATGATTGAATACATTTATAGAAGAAATTATAATTCCTAGACATTATTGTGACACCAAACACTTTAAATTGGAAACTAAAGTCAAGGCAATGTGTCAGGGCTTCAGGGTCCCTTAATATCGTGAGAGACTTCTTTTTCTTCTTATAAGGGGGGCGGGCTAAGCAAAAGAACTTCTGGGTACTTGTGTTTTTTTTCTTTTAACCAATTGTGGAACTTGGTATCAGTTGAAGCCTTAACCTTTAATGCTGCTGCTCTTTGCAAGTTAAAGGGGGATATTTGCGTTTGCCAAAATGAAAAGAGAAAAAATTATGGCAACATTCCATCTCCATTGTGAGCTCAACTCCTTTTTAGTCAAATAAGATTAGTCTCCAGATTTTTTCAATGAGTAGCAACAACTTAAGATTTTTCTGAAAAATTCTTAAAACTTGACTTCCAGTTGTACAAAACAGAGGAAGAATATGATTCAGATTAGTTCACCAGGGTGGTGAACAGGGCTGAAATCCTTGTGGAAAACATCAGTAAAAGAAGGAGCAGTTAAATATGAGCAGCAAAATTCTCCTTTTCTCTTTCATGTCTGAAAGTTCAGCAAAACTGGTTTCTAGTCTCGAGTCTCTGTGCTCTGGAAATTGTGAATGTTTTGTTTTGTTCTTCTGAGATAGGATCTCACTATATAGTGTAAACTGACTTGAACTCTGTTTGTCACCTATGCTGGCCTTGAACTCATGGTTATCCTCCTGCTGCAGGTTCCTGAGTCCTTGGATTCTAGAGGCATGCCACCACTCCTGGCTAGAAATTGTGAACATGTTGCAGGGTCACAGAAATAAACAGATTTAGCCACTGAATCTATAAGGTATTTAAGGAAAATATTAGCAAGTATCCAAGACTACTATAAGCATTTGAGTATCTATGGATCTCAAAGGCCTCTAGACAAATATGAAATTGTGAAGGGTTCTGGACCTGTATGACTTTTGTTTTTGGCATAATGGAGTGATCTACTGAAGCACTGTTAGCATAGCTGCCTACTGTAATGGAGTGATATGCTAAGACAAACTAGCAGAGATGGAAGAGACAACAGCTGGAAAGCACTAGAAAGCAACCACACCAGCTTGGACTCCAGGGGCCAATGATTCTGAAAGAAACAAAGTAAATGGAAGGGGAGTCCACACTGGCCTCCACATCTTCCCTTGGGTCATTTACCAGTTCACAGATCAGAGAGCAGAAGCCCAATAGGGAGAGGGAGCTTGAGCTTTCACATTTTTCACGTGCCAAGAAAACAGACATTTCAGCTTGAGGCTACCAGGTCAGCAAAGAATTAAGGACTAAGGATATTAGGTAATACTTTCTAACAGTCCACCGTTTGATGAAAAAGATAGTATAAAGTAGAAAATATTTTAAACTGAATGACAATGAAAATATTACATATCAAGGTTTGAATGTAGCCAAAAATAAACAAAATAAAACATTGTAAGAGAAAATACATTTTTAAGTGCTTGGGCTTTTTTTTTTTTTTTTTTTTTTTTTGTGGTTCTGGGGATCCAACTTGGGCCCTTCTGCATCCAAGGTTGATGTGGTACCACTTGAACCAAATCCCCAGCCCTCTTTTTGTTTTTTTTTTTTCTTTCTTTCTTTTTTTTTGATGGTACCAGGGATTGAATTTGGGCCCTTGTGCTTCCAAGGTAGGTGTGGTTCCATTTGAGCTAAATCCTCTGCCTCCTTGTTTTAAATTTTTGAGACAGAATCTTGATATAGCTCACACTGGCCTTGAACTCCCAGTGATCCTCCTGCACTAGCCTTCCAAGTGCTGGAATGATACGTCCACCACACCTGGCAAAGTGCCTGTTTTAGAAAAATATATTTCAGGAAGAAAAGAGAAGCAAACAAAACTTAAATGAAAAGAAAAATGTAAGAAGGATAAGACTAGAAATCAGTTAATGTTAAACAAATAAAAAAAATCAGAAAAGTTAAAAATTGGTTCTTTCGAAAGATTAATAGACAGGGCCGGAGATTTAGCTCAGGGGTTCTGGTACCTGCCTCGCAAGCACAAGGTCCTGAGTTCGATCTCAGTAACCACATAGAATGCTGGGCGTGGTGGCTCACACCTGTCACTCAGGAGGCAGAGGCAGGAGGATTGCTGAGTTCAAGGCTTGCCTGGGCTACATAATGAGCTCAGGGCCAGCTTGAACTACAAAAGCAACACCCTGTCTCAAATACATAAATAAATAAATAAATACATACATACATACATACATACATACATACATACATACTGTGAACTCTTCTAATCCATAAAGAAAATTCTGAAGCTTTTTTATAGGTAAATTCTACCAAACAATGAAGAAAAGGGGTATCATTTTTACTTAACATTTGTATTAACTCCCAGTATTCCCTTAAATGCTAAGAATATGAAGAATAAGGCAAGTTAATTTGGGTGGGTGACAAGCCTGCAAACATAATTGCTGTGAGAGGTGCAGGACACTGTTGCAAAGACCGGGGTGGAGTTTTGGCTCTGTGTAGTGGGTTGGCCTGGAGAAATCTAGACAGCTTCGTTAGGAAGGTACTTTTGCATCGGGTCTCTGATGGTGGAAAAACAGAAGACGGAAAAAGAAAAGCAGGGTCTTCTAGGAGGAAGAGGGAGGAGTCAAGGGCAAAGAGTCATCTTGTATGGGCAGCACAAGGGTAGGTCAGGATAGACAGCCTGGGGCACAGGCACAGGTGTATCGGTAAGCAGTGAGGAAAGGTGATTAGCGAACGGGCTAGTGTCTTACTGCTCACTCAAGACTGTCTAGTTTCCTACCCTGGAACCCACTGCTTTCTTGGCTGTATGGCGATATGAGGTGAGACAAGTAGCACTTAAACAGTCTGGGTGGAGACACGGGCAGTAGAAAGAAGAGTATGGAAAGAAGGTGGAGGTTGTAAGATGCAAGGGAAGAAAAGACAGGTGGGCCCTAAGCCAATGTATGTTATCTTGCTGCCCCCAAATCCAAATTACACTCTGGTGTTGACCTGAATCCTGCTCCTACTGCTGTGTGTCCCAGTTTTTGTCACTGGGGTTTTGGTTTGTTCTTCCTACTGACTCTTCCTATTTTTACGTCCAGTTTTTGAGAACTATAGTAAAGTCTGCCAGGAATAGGGTTCAGATAGATGATTCCTGGATGAGGTTTGGGGATCATTACATTTAGGCCCCTCAGTTGAAATATAGTACTTGTACTTAATCCTGAAAGCACTGAGGGACAGTCAAATATGCTAGGGAGACCAGGCTGGTGGCCATTAAAAGACAAAACTGTGTAGCACGTAATTATGCTGTTATATTGCCAACAGAAGCTTCCAAGCATGTGAAGCAGAATTACAGAGAACAAAACCTTCTGAAGTCATGGAAAATTTCAAATGGGCAATTTTTTAAAAAAATCATGACCATCCAGGAAAGAACAAAGCATAAACAATTTCAATGTATAAAAAGCAGTTAGAAAACCCTAGGGAAAATACTGAGGTAGGAAAATATTGATTATTCTTGACACTTAGACTTTATTGACAGGAAACCAAAACAACCAATCAATGGAGCTAGACAATCAGTTGATGCAATGTTAAAAGAAAGCATCAGCTTGGCTGCCTAATCAATTTTGTTGTTTGAGTTTGACAAAGCACTGAAAAATTGTTTATCTTCAGAGAATCAGGATAGGCTCAATTATTCAGAGGGTTTGGTTTCAAATAGTTTCAAAGTCTCAGAAGTAAGTCTAGAAGAAGGGCCAAAGCCTAGGAATGCTCTCTGGGATTTTCCCCTTGATTCTTTGGGCCAGGCTTTTGTTGTGTTTTTGTCTGGGGCCATTTGGATGACATTCCTCTTATCACAAATCCAGATTTTTTAATGAGTTACTGCTGAGTTTTTACTAGTATATTTCAAGTGCCTTCTTTTGAAATAATTTTCTCTTCATCCCCAAGACAGAAACAACAAGCCAACTTAAAGTGGAGAAAATATTAGATATATTTGACATTAGGGAAATATGGCCTCTTTTCCATTGGTGCTAAGATCTGGTTCAAAATACTTTATTTATTGCCTGCAAACATTTTGTTGATGTGAGAAAACTTGTTGACCTGAGGAAAAATACACTCATAGAACTTATTTGCATTTTCTGACAGAGAAACACTGTCATAAAGGATTCTGATGAGTTATTTTTAAATATTTGACACTTGTTTGCCACCAAGTGTTCATTCATAGACTACTGTCTGTGAAGATGTGATGTGCTTTGTGGGAATGTTTAGGGAAGTTTCAACCTGAACATCAAGATATTAATAGAATTAATAGATGCTCCATTCACAATTTTTTTTTTCTGGCCGAATGAATTTAGAATCTTTTTTTTTTTTTTTTTTTTTGGTGGTACTGGGGATCGAACTTGGGCCCTTGTGCTTCCAAAGTAGGCATGGTACCACTTGAGCTAAATCTCTGACCCCTGACTTTGGAATATTATTTTAGAATCTTAGTGCATATTAGAATGTAAAATTTTCTGATAAACTTGTTTAATTTTGTTTTGCTTTACTGAATATTAATTTTGTTATTTTTTTTCTGACATGGAACCTCTTACTCTGGAACATTCACTGGACTTCATGAGATAGGAAATTTTGAGAATAGGAAATTGAATCAACCTCATTGTTCTCTCTGTAACTATTAGGAAGTAAAAATGGAAGAAATGTCAAGACACATCATATATTAGACAAGGGCTGAACTGAAAGCAGGTATTATGAAGAATCTGGAAATGAAACAAATAAGCGGCAGAAACAGGATCTGCATAAATACTTAGCTGAAGTATTTTCACTCTCCTTTTTCTTTGTTTCCTTTTTTAATCTCTGTTACCTCTCTTTGGCCTTAGATACAGAAACACAGTCATCTTTTTTTCTCAAGCTCTCTTATTATTACTCATACTGCTTGTTCTTTGCTATATTCTTTGATGATTTGGGGAGCTGCCTCTTAAAACCTATGCTAAGAAGAAGTTTTGGCTTTCCATACCTATTCATCTTGTGTACTCAAGCATCCACGAGTCAAAAGCTGACTAACAAATACAAAGGAGATAAGTATGGGGATAGATGGCCAATGGCTTTGGTGGATATTCAGCCAGGACTCTGTCTCAAATATACAGATTGCTCCTATTGTGGATAGAAGGCCAGAGAATTACCTCCAGTACAAGATGAGGCTATCGGAAATGTCAAATCATTAAATTCTAAGGGGTGGACATACTGAATAGAGAAAGGAATCTGAGATGCACAAAAAGTATTCGTGTCTCTCAGAATTAGCAGAATAAAGAAGTTTCTCTAGCAACAGTAATAGCTAAGTTTAATTATTTTCCAGTTGTGGATTTCACCGTTAACTTTAGAGGAACATTTGAGTGAAAGGATGTTTCCCTGCTGGGAACGTATCCGCAGGTTTTAAGGTGGGACAAAATTATAGTCAACCAGTAACACTGCACGTACATCACTTAGGTAATGTGGTACGATGAGAAATCACAAATGGACAAAACCATGATCCACCAATAAGATTACAAGTATAGTTGCTTAGGCAATACTGATTAAATGGGGACCCAATGAGAAATCAAGTCACATGACAAGCACACAAGGATTTTCAGTCAGGAGTCTTTTCCAGGAGAGGTGGATCGAGATCCTGACCCTCCACCCCAGGAAGGAGATGAAGGCCTATCAAGCACTGCATTCTGGGAGGGGTAGTTTTCTCCTTTGATAATGCTAACTTTCAGGGAAGATCTCCTTTCTTGTGGGCTTTTCAAGGGCCAGCCCTGTCTAATTTTCTGCAAGATCTCTAGCTAGCTTACCTACTTATAACAGTAACATATTCATGGTTCTTGGGACGTGGCTGGGGCCCCTTCGAGGAGTCATTTTTTCACCCATCTTTGGCAAGAATTGCCTCAGTGATATAGGAAAGGACTTGTATCCAGCCATATTCAGAAGGAAGCTTCTGAGTTCTCTTCTCTAGTTTGGAGTGACTTGCCAGACATGCACTTCTTTTGTAGGGCTGGTGCCAGACTGATCTCTGTGGTTCTGAGAGAGGTGGAGGGAGGGTGAGAAGAGGGAGGGAGGGTGAGGAGAAAGAGAGGCAGAGACAGGGAGAAACAGAGACAGAGACAGACACAGAGACTGAGACACAGAGACAGACAGCAAGAGACAAAGAGAGGTTAAGGACTGTTTGCTTTTCATTACTCTGGGTGGCATCCTTGACCCCACACAATTTAACCCCTTTTCAACAGTAAATGAAAATATATTTGCCTCCTTCTCACCAGGTACCAAAGGCACATACTAACCTAAAAGGGGGTATGACTTCCTACACATTCTAGCCAACAGTGTTTCTGCCAGTATTACCAGCCTTTCTTTTACATTTATGTACACATTAAAAAGATATGACAGATTAGACATATAATCTATTCAAGTGATCTAATCACATGAGTTTATATAGATAAAATTGTCCCAAGTCAGCTCTTCAAATTATCTTATTCTGCATCTTACAGAAGATTATTCTTCTTACAGAAGAAATCATTGAGAAAGTTCAATATTTCCTCAAGCTCTTTTGTCCTCTTTCCACTCTATTGCATATTTGATCTTCTTGGTAACAGCTTCCATTAAAATATGCAATTCGTAATGAAATATAACCCACAGTTTGAGAGTAACTAGTCAATTTCCATAACTTTTTGAATTAGAAAACTGACATCATGGGTGACACATGATTTACCCAACCCACAGAGCCACTTAGCTACTTGGCCAAAAATCCAGGATTTGACATCAACATCACTTCTTTCTATTCTTTTAAGCTCTAGATTTCATGGTAACTTAGTTTCAGCTCGCTCAGGCTTCTAATTATTCTTTTGTTAAAAGCAAAATAATTTTTGAATTTTGGTCTCTTGGGTTATTTGGCTTAGTCTTGTGCTGTAGAAGTCTTATGAACTTGCCAGAAAAGTTGCACTCAAGGACCGAAGATTGACATGTAGTCTCTATGCTCCACACCACTCTTTCCTGACAGAGACTGTCTTTGTGGGTTTATATTTCTATCTTTTCTTTTCTTTTTTTCTTTCTTTATTTTTTTTTTTTTTGAGACAGGGTCTTGCTTTGTAGTTCAGGTTGGCCCTGAGCTCACTAAGTAGCTCAGGCAAGCCTCAAACTCAGCAGTCCTTCTGCCTCCACCTCCCAAGTGCTGGGTTTACAGGCTTGAGCCACCGAGCCCGGCTTATAGTTCATCTTTAAAATCTGCTCGTTTTTATTTTTCTTGTGAGCCTCACACTCCCCTTACTTCCTCCCTACTTCTCATTCTCTTTCCTTTAATAGCGTCCCACACTCCACATGCCTCCTCCTTTCCTCCTGGGTCTAATCCTAGCAAAGGGCAGATACAAATACCTGCCGCAGTGGATGTTGATTTAGTTCTTGGCCACGTTTGTGCTTCGGTCTTCTCTGATTCTTCCCTCCAGATGCTTAAATTCCCTCTTCCTCGCTCAATGCTTTTTTCTCCTTTGCAGAAAATGTACTCAATTCTATTCACATTACAGTTTATTGTCAACCCAGGCAGGGACCTAAAAGAGTTATGTTGAGCATTTATGTAGCACCTTTCCCCTTGGCAACTGAAAACCTTCCATGGGGTGAGACTTGGCATCTTTATTACAGCACTAATGAGAAATAGAGGTGGAGAGTAGGAGGAGAATGATCTGAGAATGTGGGCAGGAGATGTATTACTGGTTACAGTTTACAGATGGAACAACCAGAGCATAGATCAGATCCGTGCAACTATTTCCTTTTATCATGTGGGACTTTAGGGGGTAGTCATAGTGTCCAAGAATTGATCAGTAGATTGGTTTGCAAAATAAAAAAAAAAAAAGAACCCAATCTAAACCTCTAGTGAAGACACAGAAAGCAGCGATTTTTCTCAGCCTACTAATGTGAATGTCTTAATGTTTTAGGCAGGTCCAGTTGGTAAAGAGTGCACTGTAGTTTTTTAGTGAAACACACTGTGTGTGGCTACAATAACTTCACACCCATTGTCTCTCCTCCCAGATCTCCAGAAGCCTCAGTTTTCCATCTGTGAAATAGAAATAAGCATGGCTTTCAAGGTTGTTTTCAGTTTAAGTGATGAAAAAGGCTTTAACATATCTCAAAGATAACGGGAAAGATTCAGTTAGCATAAGAAATTTAAAACAAAGGAGAGAGGAGACAGTTTATGAAAGCTAGATTCCTCTCCGACAAAGCATGTCAGAAGACCGGAAGTGGGACAGCCTCTTCAAGAGCGAGCCTCCTTCCAGAGCAGCACAGGCAAGATGGAAGAATGGTGGCGCATGCGCATGAGTTTATAAAAACCGGCGACAGGAAGAGGTCAGGTGGTCCCTTCACAGGATCTCCATTTCCTCTGTGAAGTAGGAGTTGATGCCATCTTCTCTGAGTATCAGGGCCTGTGATGGATGGAGTTCAAGGATTGAGGATAGGAGAGAAAGAACAAGAACACTTCATCGGGAATGATGAGAGAGAGAGAAAAAGAGACAGAGAGAGGGGGAGGGGGAGGGGAAGGGAGGGGGAGGGAGAGATGATTACAACTAGCAGAACGTTTTTTTTTTTTTTTTGGAGACAGGGTCTCACTTTGTAGTTCAGGCTGGCCTTGAGCTCACTATGTAGCCCAGGCAAACCTGGAACTCAGCAATCCTCCTGGCTCTGCCTCCTGAGTGCTGGGATTACAGGCGTGAGCCACCACGCCTGGCACTGCGGTATGTGGTATTGATGGCTGGTGGGCGTGAGTCTCCACGCCCAACATTCTATGTGGTTACTGTTACCAGGGATCAAATTCAGGACCTTGCGCTTGCGAGGCAGGCGCCAGAAACACTGAGCTAAACCTCCAGCCCTAGCAGAACTTTTTGGCAGTGTTTTGGGTCTTGTTGAGGATGCTGACCATGAGCACAGGGTGGTAACTGCTTCCCTTTTTCATCATTTGCCGCACTGATGTTAGTGAGTTAGATAAGGAGGTGAAGGAAGGAGGAAGGATTTTATGGGACAGCGAGACGAGTAAGCAGAAGGGGAATCAAATGAATTCCAAGAGCTGGGTTAGGAGCAGAAACTGAATGAGTCACCTAGAAGAATAACAGTGATGGGCATCTGAATTCTTGATTTTGAAGGTAGAACAAATGTTTTGGGAAACAATAATGTCCACAGAACAGCAATGAAAACACAGACCAAAGTTTGGAGTGGAGGAGAAAATCACTGTAGATGATGGAGAGAGTTCAAGGTGGTAAGCAGCCAGGAAGTTAGCATTAAAGTAGATAGTGGGGCCGGAGATTTAGCTCAGTGGTTCTGGTGCCTGCCTCGCAAGCGCAAGGTCCTGAGTTTTTTTTTTTGTTTGTTTGTTTTGTTTTTTGAGACAGGGTCTCACTTTGTAGTTCAGGCTGGCCCTGAGCTCACTATGGTGCCCAGGCAAGCCGCCGCGAACTCAGCAATCCTCCTGTCTCTGCCTCCCGAGTGCTGGGATTACAGGCGTGAGCCACCACGTCCGGCATTGCGGTATGCGGTGTTGATTGTTGGTGGGCGTGTCTCCACGCCCAGCATTATATGTGGTTACCGGGGATCGAACTCAGGTCCTTGCACTTGCGAGGCAGGCGCTGGAACCACTGAGCTAACCCTCCGGCCCAAGGTCCTGAGTTTGATCCCAGTAACCATATACAATGCTGGGCGTGGTGACTCCTGCCCACCAGCCATCAATACCACATACCACAGTAGCGGGCGTGGTGGCTCACGCCTGTCATCCCAGCACTTGGGAGGCAGAGGCAGAAGGATTGCTGAATTCGAGGTTTGCCTGGGCTACATAGTGAGCTCAGGGCCAGCCTCAACTACAAAGCGAGACCCTGTCTCAAAAAAAAAAAAAGGAGATAGTGCAGCCGCACAGGATGTTGGGATTAGGAACAGGGTATAAAGACCAGATTTGGTAGGTAATAATGCCAAGACAAGTTGAGGAATGTAGAGCCAAAAGTCTGGGGCGGGGAGTAGGAGCAACAATATGGAAATGCCGTGAAACAAGGAGGACATTGCTTCTTTCTGCAGACTTGGGGATATATGTGGTAGAGCAAGTTCTTGAGAATCTGTGGAAGAAGTTGTGTCTTTAGGATAGCCAGCATTCTACTGATTGAGGGCAGTAATACCTACAATTTCAAGTCATGAGGATTGAGTGAGATAGTGTGCAATGAAATGCCTGGCAATTATAAAATATTGAAATCCAGTGTGTGTGTGTGTGTGTGTGTGTGTGTGTGTGTGTGTGTGTGTGTATTTGAGACAGGTCTCAACCAGAGTTTAGGCTGGCCCTAAACTCACTATATAGCCCAGGCTGGATCTGAGCTTGCAGGAATCCTTCTGCCTCAGCCTCTTGAGTACTGGGATTGCAGGTGTATGTCACTATGCCAGACTCGACATACAAAATATTGAAATGCTTACCATCTATAAAGTGGAGGTTTATAAGTTTAAAAACAATGTAATATACAATGTACTAGTATTATCCTAAGTAAAATCTGTGTGTTATCACATTTAATTTTAATAGTCAGAAAGGATGGTTTCTATCATTGTCTCTAATTGTAAGCAGAAAATTTAGGTTTTAGAGCAGTAAACCACTTCATACACATCTTTCAGCTCAAAAGTGCCAAGAGTGAGCCCTGACAGACTAGCAATCAGAGTTTCAAACTTTAAACACTATTATGTAATATTTCGCTTACTTTGTTTCTAAAAATAAATGTAAGAGATTATTCATATTAAGGGACTTAAGGTATGGATTTAGTTTGAAATTATTCAAACCTAGATTAAGGCTCTGAGTAAGGCAAAAATTTGTGATAAAAGTAAAAATTTTCAAAGGTACAATTCTGATGAAAATCCCATCTCTTACACTGTACTTGTAGGATCAGGAAGGGAGATTAAAGCCAGGCAATAAATGTAGTGGATTTGGCATGTTGAGCATGTCTACCAGGTTAATTTGGTCTGTTTTATCTTAATTGTTGACTATGAAATGATAATAAGAATCAGAGAAAGGGAAGTACGTTGGCAGATGTGAAATGTTGGGAGTGAACAAAACCTGGGCCTCCAGGGACCTGCATTTGTGTGATGCAGACAGGAAGGAGGGAGGGTGGAGGGGCTGCATGTTGCCCCCCCAATATTGCAGTAGGAGAACTGTCTCTTGGATTAAGCAGGGCCATTTAGTCTTGGGGGAGGAGACACACATCCAGAGCACAATGTAGAGCCCAGAATTTCCAAGAACTCTGAGTTCTTTTATAGAAGGAAAATGGGGGTGGTAGAAATGGCCAAATCTCAGGAACCTTCAGCTGCCCTGGAGAACTTCATTTGGACTTCCTGATCCTCATCTCCAGCACCTCGGAAGTTGTGAGTGACTCTGAACATTCTTCCCGTCTTTGAAGAACAAAGGTCTCTGGTACCTCTGAGTAGCCTTCCATAACCTGACATCTGGGCAGCGCATCACCCGTGGCCATGGGCACTACGTCAAGATAGAAGGGAGAACAGAGACTCAGGTTTAAAACTAACATCACTGGCCACTCATGAGAGTGAGGTGATGGTGAACATTATTCTCCATTTTAATGATTAAGACAAGAGGCAAGAGGACTGTAAGATGAGACTGAGTGAATATTAACCTTTCCTGTAGCTATTTCTTAGTTTTTGAAGAAAAAAATATATTTTTAATATTGAAAGGAATAAAGCAGAACCTTAGTTGATTCCCAGCCCTCAGGACCCAATACTGTTTTCCTTGCCATGTTGGGTGGAATAACAATTGTCCCAGAGTAATACGTCAAAGTGCTACTTTTCTAAATTGTGGGAACAAATGACAAGTTGAAACTTGTTCAGTAGCGGGTGGGAGTGTTTGAGTGAAGATTTTTTAGATGACACTTTAAGACAGGGAAATTCCTCTGAAGCACTCTGAGAAAACTTCTAGGTGGCCACATCTTTCCTTTCTGGCAGTCTCATCTCCATGACACTTGGTTCTGAGATCCTTAGCGAAAGACTGACTCTTCCTGGCAGGCACTGAGACATTTGCTTTGTTTTAATTCTGCAGTGATCCCAGGAATGGTAACGGGCATGTTTCCATGCAGACCACATGATTAAAAAGATGGCTATGGTAGCTCCAGTCTCACGAGGTAGCTAAAAAATAATGTATGTACCTTCTGGAAAACTCAATGCTTCTGTAGCCAACTCTCCTAGGTTCACAGAGGAGACTTCTGGAGAGCTTTACAACTCTGTCCGTTTTGATTAGGGTGGAAGTTCCTAGCTCTTTCTGGTATGTTTGTCAGTTTTTCCATTAAGGACTTTGGCTTTGTGGAACACAAACATCTGTTGTATTTCAAATCCCTTCGAGTCTAGCTGCTGATGGTGCGCACACTCTGTACCACATCTTTGCCTAACTATTTGGTGTGAAGTTCCAAGTTTTGTTAAGTCTAGTCTTTCCCTCATGATCCTGTACATCTGTTTTCATATCCAGGAAATCCTTGGATAGAAAGCAGATCTGCTTTCTGGGATGTGGGGAGCCTTATAGGACACAGTAAGAGATTCCTGGCGTGTCAACTGGAACCAGTTTCAATTGTCCCATTTCCTTTTGAAAAATGTTAAGGTCAGCACTATTGACCAGATGTACTTCTGTTAGTATCCAACAGCGATTAGAAACCCAAAAGAAGAGCTTGTTTTTGTCAGGAGGCTTAGAGTTTGGGCCTTTCTGCCAATTTATATATAACCTTGAGTAAATAGTTATACTCCATGAGAAATGGTTTTCCCTTGGGTAAAATGGAGTAGTTGGTTGTGTTGGAATCTAAGTCCCTCCTAATTTTAACAATTCAGAAAATTCTAGAGGGGAAAAAATGTCATGGTGTAGCTTTCACTGTAGTACCCCAGAAAGCCAGTAGATGGCAAACTCGCATTACAGTGGAAATTGATACCAAGCTACAATAGGGGTAGTCCCAGTGGTGATGAAGATTGTCCCAATTGGTACACAGTAACAGTCATTTAAAAAATACTGTCTTAACCAGCAGCTCCATGGACTCCTAGGTAAAAACTCTCTATTTCCATGAAACTGGTTGAGAACTCAGCACAGTTGAGGTTCTTCTGAACTGTGCTGTGAAAGGCAGTATACCCATTGGGGCAAACTGTTTTTTCCCTCACTCACACTCTGATTAATTTATCCAAGGACTATTTGTAAGCATCATACTAGTCCTGGGCTCAGCGCTAAGGATAATGAGTTAGAAGATCCCTGTACTCAGGAGGCCCACACTCCCTGGGTGCAAGTTAAGCCTTTGGATGAGGAGATGTCATTGTGGTGGAAGTACACAGGTACACATGAGGCTGTGGCCCAGGTTTGGAGTGAAGGAATAATGCGAATTAGTGAACAGGCACGGTGCTGGGTGGGTGGCCATGAGCGAAAGTTCTTTTAGCAAGCTGGAGAGCAATCGGCAGGAGGAACGCCACGTGCAAAGCTATAATGGCAGCAGAGGGCAGAGGGCATTCTGGGAGCTAACAGCAGCAGGCTGACTATAGCACTGAAACAGGCAGAGTGTGGTGAGACCCGAGGAAGAGATCATATCTTTGAGCCCTTTCGGCCACGAAAAAGAGGCCATTTTTACCATAGAACTCTGGTTTCTCCCCATGATGCAGTTCACAAGGGTGATTCATCACATGAGTTAGTTAGCTGGCATGTTGGTAGGTAAAAAAGCTTGGTCCAAAAGTAAAAGGGAGGACAAGTTCATTTTGACTGGGAAGCTGGTGTGATGTCTTTTCTCACCTGTTTATAAGGTCACAGTCGACACTCTTAACAGAAGACAGGGTAACAGGAAAAAAACATAATGGATTTACTTAAACAAAGCTTTATTGACAGGGACGCCTTCGGAAAGGAAAACCCAAAGAACCACAGAAATTAATTATTTTTGTGTTTAGGTTCAATGAAGAATGGACCAGCTAGTTAGAAGTGTGGCTGGTGAAGGGGTCTGATTTATTAGTAAGAGACTTAGAGGCGTCCTAATAAGGCCTTTCTGTCGGGTTTTACTTGCTGCTCTGTGTAACATTTCTTCTTCATATGGGCCCCCTTCTGGAATCAGGGTTTTCAGGGGAGACAGGGCAAGTATTCCTTCTGGGTTATATGGCTTACTTTGGGGAGGAAGGTTCCAGCTTTCCACCTGCCTAGGAGGGAAGGAATTTTACTTGATAGGACTCATTTTGTGGGAGAAAGAGAAAGGGTGGGAAAAGGTCAGAGAGACTCTGCTCTTACAGAACTTCCAGAGTGCTTTGATTCAAAGTACTCAGTATGCCAAGGTGCCATGCTTTGGAATGCTATGTTCTGAACCTCTTCAAAATGAAAGAAAAGATCGCAGAACTCTGGTAATCAATAATAGCTCAGATTAGTTTACATTAGGCATATTCATTGTGTTTTGGGGATAAATCAGTACACCCTTTGATGGCCAGTACTCAAATGTAGCTTGTCCTGGTGGCATCTCAGTCTCTCTCTTGTCTGTGTATCATTTGATTTATTCTTCTTATCACTAACATGAACCTGTGATGCCATATCTTCGGGTTGTTACCTCCGGTGCATGAATTTACAATACTGCTCACCACTCACCAAAGCAATGGTAGAGCCTGGCTCGAGTTTTCTATTCCACTCTTGCTCCTACCAGCTCCTCCCCTTCCTGACTTTCTATCAATTATTTGGTTTTCCCTAAAAAGCTCAACCCCTCAATAACATGGCCATTTAGTAAATGACACTGTGAATTAGCTTCCTGAGTGTTTCCATGTAGTAGAGGGAAGAAATAACATGCCATTATGGATTTTTTGGTCGTTAAACCAAGACAGGTATTAGATTTTAAAGATTTGTGGGCTGAAGACAGACAAATTGGGTCTGTGATCAGCTGTACATCTTGGGGAGACCACAGTGCTGAAGGTGGACAGAGTTACATTTGTGAGCTCACATGAACCGTCCAAACACACTGCCCCCTCTCCAGGTTTGTTAAGTGCCCAGAGAAGCAAATATTCTGTACTTAGAATTTGCTCTAAAGCATGCAAAATCCAAAATCAATGACATTCTCACTGCCTGTATGGGGAGCTAAGCATATTTACATAATGCAGTTGTGTGTGTGAGAAATCAGATGCTTCAGGGCTCCTGGGAATTTTTCATTTAGCATGTAGCAACATACACCCTGGTGGGGAAGAGAAAGACAAAGAGAAAACAAAACCCAACAATTATTTATTTTCAGGGCTTTACTGCAGTTTGGCCAAATACAGTAGTCAGGCATTTATTTTTATCTACCTCCTTCCTTGAAATAACTATATATCTAACTATGGGTTGTTATAAATATAATGAGGATCTATTTGGGAAGCTGCACCCGGAGTCCTAGACAGTTTTATTAGTATTCATAAATATTTATGTTTCAGATATAATTGTATTATATTTTATAATCTCACACATAAAATTCATGAGACTACTTATTTTGTCATCTCAGCTATGCCCCAGCCTTGGACAGCAAAACAAATCAGAGAGGATAAAAATGAGGACCTGTCAGTAGATTGGAAGTATTGCTTTCAATAGAGCCCATTTTAACTAAAACAACGGTGCTTGGAGCCAGCCTGACCCATTAAAGCTCCTTCTCTACTATCCTTCCCACTCTCTCTTCTGGAATTGGCCACCTAGAGCCGACTAAGAATGGTGCCATCATTTAAGAAACTGCCTATTTTGGAGAAGAGACATGAGATGACATTTTCATGCACAATACATTAACAAACATGGCCCAAAATTAAGTAAAATGCTCAGTGCATTATCTTTCTTTTCTACCACAAACCCAAAACTATACTCTTAGCAGACCAACACATAAAGGTGTTGGAAAAAATATACTCTATATTTTTGAAATCACATCATAATCTCCACAGGTCCAAGGGAAGAGTCCAGCAAAGGAACCTACATGGTTACTTTGACAGTCTGAAGTATGGCAAGCCCTATGGCTTGATTGAATGTTGAGGGGAAAGAGTAGCACAGAGAAGCTTCTTAAAATGTGGAAACGGAGACCAAAGCAATTTCCCAAGAGAAATGTGATTGTTCCAAAACAATGGACTCTTCTCTGCCTATATCAAGGCGTCTGTGACTGGACAAAATGGGGCCACATGTATCAACTTGATGACTTTGGAGGAGGTTATTTGAGGAACTGAAATATTTCTATATTTTATTCCACCAAGTCTGACAGAAAGACACCAAGACAGACAGAGCTAGGAAAGACATATTTTAAGAAGTCTCCCTTGGTTTTCAGATAAGTGAACTAAAGTTGGAGAGACTGAAGGTTATAGAACAATTGTGGCACAACCTTGTTGGGCCAGTGGCTTGAGGGTACTTCTAGTTGGCTTTGAAGTCCAGTTTCTTCTTGCCTGAATATTAAAGTGAGCACAAAAAGCAAGGTGAACAAAGAAACAATGTATTTACACACCCAGGAATGCCTTAGTTTACTGAAATGAGTGCTTTTGGGAAAGTTCATGTCCCCAGAGAAGAAATAGTAAATGACGACTTCAGATTACCCTCAGTTAAGAGACGAAATGGACACGTCTTTGGTGTGGCTCGTTGGATGCACCCTTTTCTCTGAGACTCCCCAGTCTGGAATCTGTCCCCTTGGTTTATGTGCAACACACATATGCACATGCAGACGCGTGCGTGCACACACACACACACATTTCTGGATCCTACTGGAATTCTCTATCTCTACTTGGTCTTTTGGTAAAATGAACAAGTATTTTCACAGTAAATACATAGCCTTTTTCCTTTGTCCTTAAAGGCCAGATGTCTTTGGGCAGCAATCTAGTCTGTTAGACAAGTCTAAGTCATGAGGTGGAGTGGCCTAAAGGCATTCCCACTTAGCCATCACATCCTGCAAGTATTTTCTAATAGCAAAATGGAAAGAGCACTTGGAACTTGAGTTTTGGCTGTATGATTTTGGGCTTTCAAGTTCAAGATCCTCATTATAAAATAGGTTTAAATCCCTATTCTATGTCTCACAGAATAGTGTGATCCAGAGGTGGAAAAACATGTGAAAATGCTTGATAAACTTAAAGCTCTTCAGAATGTCAGTGCCTTGTCAATGGCTTTTAAGAGTAACACTGTGGTGGAACTGAAAGCCATGTACAGAGAATTCTTAAGTATTCTTAAATTCTGTGACCTATGGCCTTTCTCCTCAACCTGTGCAGAGAACCAGAATTATCGCTGGGTTTTCTTACCAGGAGAATCACCACCTTCATAGAGGTTATAATTTTGCACCGTTCTTAACACAACACAGAGATAGCTCTTCCTATTTCTGTTAAGAACCCAGACCCAGGGTGTAGCTAAGAAAGGAACCAAATGTTGTCTCATTATTGGGAAACTGTGCAAATTTGTGCTTATAATATTTTTCCAGAAGTTATTTGTCAGTATCTCAGAACTTTACTGTAGTCTCATTGATTTTCCTGCTGATTCCTTGAAACTTCATTTGGCATCCCTGCATTTTTACCTGTCATGAGCACTGTAGCAGAAAGTCATTTTTTCTATGGACTTTTGAGCCAAGAGTACCAGCATGTGGTGGCTGAATTTCCTGAATGCACTTCCTGTCTTGCACCTAGCATATCCTTTCTTTTCACACATTTACCCTATAAATTTACATCTTTGCTAATTGTTAAGGATTGATTCAATGTCCGTTATCTGTCTTTAAATCTGCCCTTTTCCCCAGAATTATTGGAAACAAATTACAAACGTCAGACTTTGTTCAATATACCCTTAAATTCTTAAAAGTATAATCCTTCTATCAGATTATTATATTCAAGAAACTTAAGTGATATAAGTTTTAAATACTCCAGTTGTAAATATATAGTCAAATCAGTTTGACAAATGCATACAATTTTATAATCATACATTATCAAAATGAAGGACGTATAGTTCACCCCAGGAGACACAGTCTTTTCCATTCAGTCCTTTTCACTCTCAAGATCAACTTCTGATCTGATTTCTATTACCAGAGATCCTAGAACATTATATACTTTGGAGTCAGGTAGTATGTATATTTCAATTTATATTTTTTCTCTTATATTTTCAGATTCTCTCAAGTTATGACTTATACCAGTACTTCACTCCTCTTTGTTTCTGATTAATATATTAACTAAATATGGATCCATTTGTGTTTCATCTCATCTAGGACATCTTGCGTTTTGGCTGTTCTGAGCATTCGTGAACAAAGATGCTTAAATATACTAATACAATAATATTGCCTAGCATACAATTCATGTACAAATTATCTGAATTGACCCCCAAGGACCACACATTACATTTGTCTATGATTGACCTTGAACCCCTTTCACTGAAAGCAATCCTCTTGAAAAATTATTTTCTATTATATTTTTCAAATGACAAGAATATTATTTTACAGAATATCCCCTGTCCTGAACTAGTTCATTATTTCTTTACATTTAGGGTGAATTTAAACCAATGTGTCAAAAATGCAAAATGGGTGATTGTGAAAGTTAGCTTCTAAAGGGTCCTTAGGATCTTTGTCTTCTGGTGGCTGGGTCACGTTCTCCTTTCCCGTATTAAATCAGGGCTGGCCAAAGTGACAGTGATGATTGTGGGTGTAATGATGTGTTCTTGCTAAAACTACATTACAAGAGCATTGTGGGTTCTGCTTCAGTTCTTAGTTAACCAGGTTTAAGGGAAACCAGCTATTGTTTCCTGAAGACACTCAGCCAGCCTTCTGGAGAGTGTCAGGTAGAAAAACCATCTTTCCAACATCAAAAAGCTAGTCACGTAGAATCGTGGAAGAGGACAATCCTTTCCCAGCCATGCCTTCAGGTTATTCTCCCAGCTGATATCTATCCTAACTGCATGACAGAGCTCTGGGAGAACTTCCTAGCCAAACTCTTTTCTGAATCCTTTAATAGCAAAAAATAAAAAAGTGAGAAATAATACATGGGAACTGTTGTTTTTAAGCTACTTGGCTCTTGAAAGTGTCTATTATGCAATATTATATAACTAACATGAATAATATATTTTTTACTGAATGACACCAGGCATCATATTCTATTACTGCTACTGCCTAGTTTTCTTATTTGATTAATCTAGAATTTTCTAGTTCTCTGCATTAAGAGGTACACTCAACTATTACACTGACTCTTGAAAACAGATTTTTCTAACTCAATGATAGAGTTTAGTTGTGTTACCTGGAATTCTTCTACAAAGAAAAAAAAAATTCTCCATACTTTGCCATTTATCCTTTTTCCCTGCATCACTATGGATTCAGGGGTTCTCCTATATTTCTTCATTTGTTTAAATTTGGCCATTGGGAGCCCTTTGAAGCCCTGAGTTCCACAGAGTCTAGATGTACTGAGGTTTCTGTTTCCTACTTCAGGTCCCTTGATAATAATTAGAGGACTCATTTAATAGATACTTATTGAATATTTTCCAAAATAAGATAGAACTAGGGATATAGCAATAGGCAAGCACACAAACAAAAGAGAAGAAAAGGGACTGGAGATTTAGCTCAGTGGTTCTGATGGCTACCTAGCAAACAGAGGTCCCTGGTCCGATCTGAGTAACCACATACAACAATACCAGGCATGATGACTCACGCCCACCAGCAATCAGTTCCACGTACCGCAATGCTGGCCATGGTGGTTCAACCCTGCAATCCCAGCACTTGGGAGGCAGGCAGATTGCTGAGTTTGAGGCTTACTTGGGCTACATAGTGAGCTCAGGGCCAGCCTGAAGTACAAAATGAGACCCTATCTCAGAGAGAGAGAGAGAGAGAGAGAGAGAGAGAGAGAGAGAGAGAGGGAAAATATAGTTTATATTTTAATGAGAATGGTTTCACATTTTGCTTATATAATTTTCAAATTGTTCAAAAGACCAAGGTTTCATTTCCCACTTCTCTAGGATTTTGTTTTCTAGTTTTGACAATATAGCCTGCATGCTTTGCTTCATGATAATGACTACTCCTTGCCTATTTTACATTGTTGTTCTGACTTTCTAATTTGCAGAATTCTTAGAATTTACTTTGGTAGTTACATCTTCTTTGTGTGATCAGCCATCTTTTCTTTCTTGTGACAATGAGAGGAATATTTTGTAATGTCATAAGTGAAATAAATAGGACACAGATGTGCAAATACCATATCTTTTCTCTGGTATGAGGAACTAAAGGTGTAAATGAGTTCTAAAATGTTTGATTGATAATGTGAAATAGTAAAATACTCAAAGGGAAAAGGGGGATGCGGCAAGTAAAGAAAAGAAAGAAAAATTTTGATGATAAAAGAGGAAACAAGGGCTGGAGATTTGGCTCAGTGGTTCCAGCATCTGCCTTGCAAGCACAAGGTCTCTGGTTCAATCCCCGGTAACCACATACAACACTACTGGGCGTGCGCCCACTGGCAATCAGTACCTCATACCACAGATGCCAGGTTTGGTGGCTCAAGCTTGTAGTCCCAGCACTTAGGAAGCAGAGGCAGGAGGATTGCTGAGTTCAAGGCTTGCATGGCCTACATAGTGAGCTCAGGGCCAGGCTGAACTACAAAGAGAGACCCTGTCTCAAAAAAAAAAAAAAAAAGAGGAAACAAAGCATATGTATATAAGTGTGGGAAACTTGTGGGGAGGGGGATAGGAAGAATGAGGATTAAGTTTTGTCAGGTACTGGTACAAACTCTCAATGTCAGTTGTGATCATAATGTGTATATAAAAATGTGGCAATAAAATCAATTATAAGAAAGAAAAGACATTTCTACCTTAGAATCCTTCTAAAAATAACTTCTGTATTTTGCAGTCACATGACGTCTCCTGTCTGCCTCTGGTAAAGGTCTCCTGGAAGCAGTCTTTTGGGATAGTTACAGGAAATAATACCAAAGATGAAATATGAAATACTATTCTCCTGATGTGTTAACTTATGACATGCGAGTTCTTGTTCTCTAGAAACTGAAGAAAGAATCCTAGGAACAGGTCTTAATAGCCGAAAAATACTTATTGATAGGAAAGCTTTTGAGGAGTAAGAGGGGTCCTGAGTGTGTAGCTGGGATCCCACTTAACAGTTTTATAGGGTGAAGTCCACAAGGTACATTGTGGGCCATAGTCATGATCATCCAATAAGGTTACAAACATAGTCACCTAGGTAATGGTGATGCAGTTGGGAAACAAGTCCTATCACAAGCGTGGATGCAAAGAACAAAGATTCTCCTAGAAGTAGTGGGTCCAGAGGTGTCTGGTCCATGGGGGTGGTTGACGTCTAACTAGACTTCACTAGGCCCAGAGTGTGTTCTTTAAGGAAGGATGTAGGTCTGGTCATCTTTTCCTTATCTTGAGGTCTTGTTTTCAGCCAAGGTGTCTCTGGTGCAGATATTTTTCTCTGGTGATATTTTTCCTATTTCTTTGGCCCTCTGGAGGAACTTGCCTATCTGGCCACTTATAATATTTCTACCTCGTTCATCTATCTATGATGGAATTATGGTTTCATCAAATTATTCTGATAATATGTGGTCTGCATGAATACCTACAGTTCTATGTAGTACATAGTAAAGCCACAGGCACGAGTTTCATATCAATACTTTCTTTCAACTTTATACTACTGGTTATCAACTAATGGCAGTTTGGCCCCTAAGGGAGAATTGGAATGTCTGGAGATATTTTCAGAAATGTGAGTGGCAGGGGTGCTATTGATACTTACAGATTAGAGGCCCAGGATATTACAGTGCAAAAGACATTCTGCCAACAAAGACTTGAGTGGTCCCAAGTGTCAAGGCCGAAGCTGGGTAACTTTCTGGCACGGACAATCTAAGTCATTCTGTATAGTTATGATACACTGAAATCCATACTGCATGGAAGGTTGGTAACTCACACCTGTACATAACCTTGTGTAACACGAGCAACCTGCCTGCAACCCTGCAGTGGCAGAATCAAATATCAGGAGCAAAGTAACAATATGAGTTACTTGCAGAGCTTGGTTTTACAAAAGTTATTTAGGAAGACTGTGCTATTTACTGATTGCTGTAGGGCTTTTAAGGGAGTTCTTGTGACCACTGTTCATTTCCCCCCTCATGTGAGTCCAGAGGGAGAGAAATGGCCAGAAACTCCAGTGAAAACAAACAAACCAAAGCAAGAAACTGGTTCTGTTCTCTCTGCCCCGCAAAGCCTTTGTTTTCTTTGCCTAGCTCTGGCTAACAGTCCTCACCCGTGGGTCACAGAGCACCAAGTCCATTCCTCAAGAGCTGTCACCCCACTGTGCTCAGATCCCCCGCTTCAGCCTGCGGCCCTGTCAGCTGCCTCCACATCCAGCGAGCAAGTGAGGTCACACAAACTGGGGTGGCGGAGATCACACCAGCCTTTTGCATTTGGCCTGGAATCCCACGGGGCATTCAGTCCCTTCTCCTGTGGTGCCTTTGTGGGCCTTCCCCTAACAAATGCCTACTTATTCGCTTTCAAAGCCCACAGAGTGTCTGAGGCCAAGACTCGTTTGCATTCCAGGGCCACTGGCATGGCCTCAGGAGTCCTGCAGCTGCAGCATGAATAGGACATTAGATGGCTTAGCTGAAGGCCGAAGTGGCGTTGGATGGCACAGAATCCTCTCATTGAACAGCTCTGTCAAATCTTCAGCCCGACTCAAACTAATGCTCCTTGGAAAAAAATCACTTGCTTGTCTGAGCTCCCCACTTTGTGACTCTTTGGTAAGGGACTCGGTTCTTCTCCACCTACCTGGGTGGTGGACATTGTACTCAGTCAGTATTAGTTAAACAGAACTGTGGAAGTCAAAGTACCAAAATGAAGTCTTACAGATTGACTAATTTTGGAGGAAGAGCACAAAACACTTTTCACTCTACTCCTCTTAGGGTCTCCTGCCTTGGCTCTGAAAATCAGATTGACAAAAGACAGATTCACAGGAGAAAAACAAACAGGCTTATCAACAAGAGCTTGCACTCATCCATGGGAGGGCAATAGTGAGTAACTCAAAGAGGCAGTTAGAATCTGGGTTACATGGCATCTTAACCAGAAAACAACAGACTTCTGAAGTAACAAGACAGAGGAAAAGAACTTTGAGCTTCTAGGGTCAGTAAACTGGCAGAGACAAATAAATGGGGGAACACAGGATGATAAGAATTATTTTTAGCAAGGTTGATTATGCAGATCCCTCTGCTGCCATCTGTTTCTGAACTGATAAGGGTGTAGAGCTATCTCCACTGATTAACTTCTGTCTTTCTGGTTGAGAAGGGAAGGGGGACATTTCTACAAACTTATGTTTTGCATTGAGGCAGAGAGCTTCTGTTATATCTGTTTTTCACTAGAATTAAGCTAAAACGATCCTTGTGTCAAAGTGGCATATTTTGGGACTTAATATATTCTGCTACCTGTCAATATTGTGTCTCTCTTCTTTCCTATCCCAACCTTTTCACCTGATCCTGGAAAAGTAGTGTTTCCTGGAAAGAATGATTTTCCATTAAGAGAAATATGTGTCTCTTTACAGTCAAAGAAATTCTAGTCTTGGGCTGGAGATTTAGCTCAGAGGTTCCAGCACCTGCCTAGCAAGCGCAAGGTCTCTGGTTCAATCCCCGGTAACCACACACAAGAATACCAGGCATGGTGACTCATGCCCACCAGCAATCAGTACCACACACCACAATGTCAGGTGTGGTGGTTCACGCCTGTAATCCCAGCACTCTGTAGGCAGAGGCAGGAGGATTGCTGAGTTCAAGGGTTGCCTGGGTTACACAGTGAGCTCAGGGCCAGCTTGAACTACAAAGTGGGACCCTGTCTCAAGAAGCAAGGAAGGAAGGAAGGAAGGAAGGAAGGAAGGAAGGAAGGAAGGAAGGAAGGAAGGAAGGAAGGAAGGAAAAGAAAGAAAGGGGGAGAGAGAGAAAGAGAGAGAGGGAGGGAGAAAGAAAAAGAAAGAAAGAAAGAAAGAAAGAAAGAAAGAAAGAAAGAAAGAAAGAAAGAAAGAAAGAAAGAAAGAAAGAAAGAAAGAGAAAGAAAGAAAGAAAGAAAGAAAGAATGAAAGAAAGAAAGAAAGAAAGAAAAGAAAGATAAAAGGAAAAATGAAGAAATCCTAGTCTTAGCACCAGGCACACTGTTTCCCTATCCTCAAGCTTATTTCCACAAGGTAATAATTTTTTTTTTTTGAAACAGGGTCTCACTTTGTAGTTCAGGCTGGCCCTGAGCTCACTATGTAACCCAGACAAGCCTCAAACTCAGCAATCCTCCTGTCTCTGCCTCCCGAGTGCTGGGATTACAGGCGTGAGCCACCATGCCCGGCGTTGTATATGGTTACTGAGATCAAACTCAGGGTCTTGCACTTGCGAGGCAGGTGCCAGAACCACTGAGCTAAATCTCTGGCCCGGTAATAAATTTTTAAATGTAAAAAATTACAGTGCTCAGACATTAGAGGAAACCCAAAAGCCTTAGGTTCTCTAAGCCTCCAAACTGGTCACTTCTAACTGGAACTGGAGCCTTGGAACGGCTTTCCCTTCAACTCACTGTATTCTTTTGCCACTGAGTCTCATCACACCCTATTCCTTCTCATGTGTCTTCTGCTTTCTTCATGAAGCTGACTTCTGCTTATGAGGCATTTAGCTTATCCCAATGGGTCTCAAAGCTTTCTACAGATAGTAGTTCCCTCGGTATGCTTCCTAAACTGGCATCAGCATTACCTGGGAACTTGTGAGAAATGCAAAGTTTTAGGCCTCACCCAAGTCAGAAACTCTAGTGGAAGACCTAGCAGTGGTGGCCAACCTATATACATGTGCTGCAGCAGACTGTTTATATCACTGAAAACGCTAAAAGTTTCACTACCATTGGCCTAGAGTTTGTGTTTAATCCACTTATGCTGGAGATTGAAATTTTGAATTTTTGCATGAAATTCATATATGTTAACCACAAAAATTCAAGGAAAAAGAATTTGAAGAGAACATATTCCATTATATTCCATTGCTAGGAGTATTCCAAAAATAAATCACTAGGCAATGAATCGTTTATAAGTCCTCCAGTCAATTTCATGTATACTTGAGGCAGGAGATTAGGGCATGGCTAATTGGCTTAGCAAGTGGGTATGATCTGTTAATCATAAAGATCCAGGACATATATACAGAAAGTTTCCAAGTCCTGCAACCATCAGAAAGTGCTATCTTCAGTTCCCCTGAGGCAAAATCAAACAGGCTTTTGATAGAATGACCTAGATCTGACGTCAGCCTCACCATTAACCTCATGGCTATGGTAAACTTTCTCAGTGGCCTGCCCTTTGGAGAGCATAGTTTTTTTTGTTTTGTTTTGTTTTGTTTTGTTTTGTTTTGTTTTAATACAGGGTTTCTCTTTGTAGTTTAGGCTGGCCCTGAGCTCACTATGTGACCCAGGCAAGCCTCAACCTCAGCAATCCTCCTGCCTCTGCCTCCTGAGTGCTGGGATTACAGGCATCAGCCACCATACATGGCATTGTAGTATGTGGTATTGATTGCTGGTAGGCATGAATCACCACACCTGGTATTGTTGTATGTGGTTACTGGGGATTGAACCAGGGACCTTGTGCTTACTAGGCAGACACCGGAACCACTGGTCCCTAGAGAGCATACTTTTTATCCTACCTTTAATAAATATAAAACTTCACTGTCTTTTCATGTGTCTTGTCCAGTACTTTCCAGGAAAGAGTCTACAGAATCCCATAAACTGCTAGCACACTTGCAACTGAGAATTGCTCTTCTAGGAAGTGTTCCTGTGGAGTATGACAACAGGATCTTTAAGCTGGAGAGCCCCTTCCAGTAATTAGGAAGAACACAAAATGGAAATAAAAATTCTGTTCTTTTTAAAAAAATTTTTAAATTGTGATATAGTACATTTTACATACATATCATGATCACACTCAACATTGAGATTTGTACTTAAGACATTACTTAATTCTCATTTTTTACCATTCCCCTAACCACCCTACAACCCTTCACCCCCTATATCCATGAGTTTGTTTTTCCTTTTTTTCAACCATCACAACTGTTTCTTTCCCCTCATTACTTACCACTACCCCCATTTTCCTTAGGATAGTTTTATTTTAAAGTGGCTATCATACATTCTAAGATTTATTTACATTTTAAGTTTCTCATATCAGAGAAAAGATGTGGTATTTACCCATCTGTGACCTATTTATTTCACTTATGATTATTTCCTCAAGGTATATCCATTTGACTATGAATGACTCAAACTTATCATTCTTTATGAGAGAGTAATACTCCATTTTTTTAAAACCACATCTTCTTTATCCAGTCTTGAGCTGATGGACATTTGGGTTGCTTCCAAGATTTAACTATCATGAACTGAGTTGCTAGAAACACAGGTGCACATAAGTCTCTGTGATATGATTCTTTTAATTCTTTCATGTATATAAAAATTTTGTTCTTTACAAATCCTGTGGGGTACATGTATATCTAGATGCCACACACAGAAATCAAAGAGAGAGATAAGCCCATGGTCCAGCATTTTTACTGGGTTCAGTGCATTATCCAAATGGATTTCTTCCTGGGAGTTTTAATTGGTGGTCTCAAAACGAGCAGACAAAAGTGGCTGTCCCTGCAGTGTCTCCATGTTCTCCATGCAGGTGTGGGTCAGTGCAGGCTTATAGGTAGACTGTGTGTAGACAGCTGTCCTGCAGGGATGGGGGCACCACGAGGCAGTTGCTTAAGGCAGGTATCTGGATCAACCACTCTGAGACCCTGGAAGGAGGCAGAGAATTGGAAACTTACAGTCAATGCTGAAGCAACAAAAATTATAGTTCATTACATTTTGAGAACCCAGGGCTAAGTTGATTTTTCTCTAGTCTCCTCTGTGTTTCCAAAGTAGCTGGTGTTTCTCACAGCTGCAGCACATTTATATAACTAGCTTTCTACTTACCAGCCTATATACAAACACAATGGAAAAGCCCATGATGGTTGAGTCCATGGGTTTCCCACCACATACCATAGCAACTGACACTCAATCAGCACCCAGTAGGTACTTGTTGAATGTATTAAAGAAAGAAGGAGATTTTAGCTACACCGCATTGTGTCACTGAGCAGGTAGTTTTCTCTGTAGGCAGCATAAAGATTGTGGAAGAAAGAGGGAATAAAGATATGATGTGCTACTAAGGGCACCAAGCATCTGGACTCTCTCCCATGCTGTTGCCTTTAGAAGGCAAGGGCCAGGCAGCCAAGACTTCTCTTTCCAGCAAAGCTACACACTGCAGTTTAATTCCCTTCTGTGAGCATGGTGTAACAAAAGTAAAATGGGAAAAGGGGGAGAATAATTATTTTCTGTAGAAGTTACCAGGCAGGAATTTCTCCCTTTCGTGCTGTCACACACTGAAAACTGAGTAATTCAGTTCCTGTCATGCCCGACTCTCCCAGGTGCCCCTTAGCAGGAGCACCTCTGTTTCTTCCAGGGAAGAGAGGGAGAGGTGTGCATCGGGGAGGTTCTGACTTAATTTTATTTTTTTTTTTTACAGTAAGATAAAAGGAGAGTAACTCTTGTCATTTCAGCGCTAATAGACATCAGGCAGTATCCTAGAAAATTCATTGGTTAGTATATGCCTGCTCTTACTTTGTCAGGAAAGGCAGCACGGGCAACTGTAATTCTCTCTAAATTATAGAATCCTAGTTTGGGTGATTCTTAATTAAAGCAATTTATAACAAAAGTAACGCTCAGCCCAACCCTAGCCAATGAAACAGACTGAGAGTGGGGCCTGGTGTCTGTGTTGTCAAAGCGTCCTACGCCACTGTGAGGTGGAGCTTGTGGAACCATTTACAGTGTTAAGACCGAGCAGGGCCTTGGAAACATTCTAACTCCAAATCCAGAGAACTGTTAAAATGAGTGAATTAGATCTCTACAGAGGAGGACACAAAATTGCAAAACAATACAATATGCAGTGAGAAAAAAGTTGGAGAAAAGAAACCAAGAATGACACAAATTATCAAATGCATCCCCAAAATTATACATTCTCTTTTGGTTACATCTAGGTAGCATTCCAATGGGGGTCAGAGGTGAATTCGCTCGTCCAGGCTGCCGCCTCTGAGGCAGCATCAGGGAGATAAACGGGCTGCCGGTGAGTCCCTGTTTGCGTGCCACGTCGTATTTCTTTAAACAAACACTGCACAGTATTACTAGCAGTGGTCTCTCCTGATTGGAGCAAATGTATATATTTATATTGTTTGGTGCTTTTCTATTTTTAAACACTTTCTCAAACAAAAACTGACAGTTTCAAAAAGTAACAAGGTTTTGCTAAATGAAACTTATGAGACCTGAAGGCGTAAGTGACGTGCTGACCACATGCAGGGCTGAGCCCTGTCCTTCCGCTCTGCGCAGGTCGGAGCCCTCTCACCGGCCCACGCCTTTAACCGCCCCTGTCTGAGATTCACGGCTCAGCCGCCCGGAGGCCCTCAGCTGCACAGTGCAGGGCGATGTCTGCGCCTTGGCTGCCCGGCAGCGAGGGAGTGACACACACAGCGTGCTCCTGCAGGCGGGCGCGGGCTGCCGCGCTCAGGCATGACCCTGGCTGGCTCCGGAGCTTGCCTCTGGGAAGCGGGCGCTGGGGTGGGTGTTCCAGGGCAGGCACCTTGCAGGGAAGGCAATCTGTCTGCTTGTATCCAAGCTGAAAAGCCTCCCTGAAGGCAGCAACTCACACACAAAACAGGATGAGTGTGCCTCTCTGCAGAACCTGCAGCTGGGTTATTGACTGGGACAAGAAAGGCGTTGAAGTGAAATAGGGAGACTAAAGAGATCTGCTCTTTTGATTCATTCTCTTCCAGGATGTGGTAGGCTACAGATGGCTGTGGTCCAAAGCGAAAAACACCTCCCCGTGATCCTGTCTAAATTTTAGGGAGTCAGCCACATTTTTTAAAGAAATGAAATGTGAGAACATAGCAGCACGTGCTGGTGTCTTCCCCTCCCATGCTCTGATGTGACTGCCTCCGCCCACTGAATTGTTTGAACGAGCTCGGTTTTTCCTCCTTCCTACCAAGCTATGGTGGGAAAAAAAAGCAAACCAGTGTTTGGGAGCAGCTGAGGAGCCGTGTTTAGGAAGTAGGAGCAGAGTCCTCAATTAGGCTGGGCAATCGGAAGCTTTAATGGATGAATCACTGTCAAAGCCCAGCAGGGCTGTTTGATAACCTCTGCTTATTGTGAGTAGAAACCACAAGGTGAAAAGAGACAGGGATGGATGAGCTATGTTTCTTATCCCTCTTCGCCTTTGAAGAGTTTGACAGTACTGTTAAACACACACAGAGGACGGTGCCTCTGAGGGGCTGGTGGCATTCTGGTTTAAGGAAAGAGGAGGGTTGCATAGTGATAAAGAAAATTGGAAATTCCAGTTCAGAAATTGGAGGCTAGGATGCACATTATGCAGGAAATGAAAGCAGAAGTCCCATGAAGGGGGAAGAGGAAGACACTTCATTATCCAGTATCTCTAGAGAAGGCAACGAAATGAGATGGAATTTCTATACAAGAGAAGAGAAGGAAGGAGAAAAAAGGAATCTGCTGCACTGAAACCAGTCTCTTTCAGAGTGTCGCCAGCTCAAGAAATCAACATGACATCATTGTATTGTTAGGTTGCTGTGGAAGGAAGTTTTTGTTGTCGTTGTTGTTTACCCTGAAAATAGAAGGCCATTGTGTTTTTTTTTTTTTTTTTTTGAGACAGGTTCTCACTTTGTAGTTCAGGCTGGCCCTGAGCTCACTATGTAACCCAGGCAAGCCTCAAACTCAGCAATCCTCCTGTCTCTGCCTCCCGAGTGCTGGGATTACAGGCATGAGCCACCACACCCGGCACTGTGGTATATGGTATTGATTGCTGGTGGGCGTGAGTCTCCACGCCCAACATTGTATGTGGTTACTGGGATCGAACTCAGGACCTTGCGCCTGCAAGGCAGGCGATGGAACCACTGAGCTAAATCTCTGGCTCGGCCATTGTTTTTTTTTCAACTGTGAGGACATTAAATAGACTCCATTTTGCTTGCTACCTCTAGTGAATTGGTAGTGTCTGCTGGATCACTCAGGAAGGGTTATAAGGCCAAGCTTTAGGAACTGTGCTTGATTGACTGGTGGTGTCTTTCTCAGACGTGGAAAGGGAAAGGCAGTCTCTGCTTATCCTATTTTTTCATGTCTGCCTTGGGATGCTTCTCCTTCAGTTACATCATCTAGTTACATCATCATTACTGTTATCACTGTGAGAATCTATTCATTAGATGCCCAGTGTTTTAGACTATGCTACTAGAAAGCCTTCAACCTAAAAGAGAAGTTAAGACAGATCAGCAGTAATTTTCTTTCAGATCCTGTGGAATTGACCAAGTTTATCATTCAGGTGGCATTGAAATACTTTTCCACTGTCTTGCTTCAGTTACCACAATGCCTACAAAATTTATGCCAGTGAGAACAGACTTTTATTTTTAGACTCCCCAAATTAAGCAATCAGAAATTTGCAATTATACAGCTAAAATAAGTGTTCAGTGACTAAGACTCCCTTCAAAGGCCTGACGTAAGTAGCTTTGAACATAAATCCAGTTACCTAATAGGTCTTTGGGAATTTCAGATAGTGATGACAGTTATGGTAAAATGAATAAAGAATAGCTGGGAGGAGAATTGTGCTGTTTATGGGAGGAAGGATATGCCCAAAAAAGATGACTCATGCCTTGAACCCAGATAAAGAACTGAGTGAAAGGACAGGAATAGAATGATGGAGAGAGGAAGAAAGAATGGAAGAAGGACTCTTATTCTTCTTTTAGACCATCCCAACCAAGATCAATGTGAAACATTCAAGTTTTTGCACTGTTAGGCTGATTAATGTCCTTTCCAAACACATCCAGGTCTTAATCCATGGTTCCTGTATGTGGTAAAAAGGGCTTTGCTCATGTGTTTAATACTCTTCAGATGGTGAGAATATCTTGGATTGCCTGAGTGGAACCAAATTTATCACAGGCGTCCTTACATGAGAGAGGCAGGAAGGCCAGTCAGCAACATACATGTAAGGGAAGCAGAGATCAGAGTGACATCAGGCCATGAGCCAAGGAATGCAGGCAGCATCTGGGGGCTGGAAAAAGAGGGACAAATTCTCTCTTCCTCAAATTCCCTTGGAACTTTGAGGAAGAATACAGTTCTCTAGATGCCATTTTCAACTTCTAATCTCTGGAACTAGAAAAGAGTAAGTTTGTTTTTCATAAGTCACTAAGTGTGTGACAATCAGTCTTCTCTGATAAGCTGCATGATACTAAGACAGACTACCTGGCTTACTCCTGTGTCCCTACAGCTGTTAGACTCCTATAACCTCATTTCTGTGAGCACCTAATCGTAGAAAAGATGACCTTCTCTGTTGTTTAGAATGAGCTTTAGCCATAGAATTCAATCACCATAGCAGTGCTTGACTTGTGGCAAATTTTATATCCACATTTAAAGAATTCCAAGCCAAGGGCCCAGTCTCAATCTTTCTATATATAATGGTGCCAGCTTCCTGGCCTAGGAGGGTCAAATATCCTAAATAGGAAACAAAATCTTAAAAGTGTGAAAATCAAAAATGTAACCCTTGTGAGATATGCTTGCCATGATAAGTTATTCTAAACCCTGAAGCTTTATTTATTTTTCATTATTTGAGGGGCTGGATTAAAACAAAGACCTGAGGCATGCTGGGTAAGGGCTTTGTCACTGACCTACAGTCCTTGGCCAGTGCAATTTTAAATACTTCCCCAACCCCCTTTGTGTCTGTTATCATAAAAAATGCCAGTCCTCTATTGTACTGAGGGAATGAATTATTTTGGTTGGATATCTAGACTAAAAAATCATCCATATTTTTTTGAAATGAGTAAAAGTAAACTGAACACTTCTCATAGAGAGCTAATTTGTAGGTTCCATGAGGCCAAGACCAAAAGCCAATTGTAATCATCCATGTATCCTCTGGACTAGAACCGTCCACCTGGCACAAAGCAGACCTTGGAGCAGTGAAACTCCAGTGAGTAATGAATGAACTAAGGAGTAAATTTTGGATGATGGTCATTTATGACATGAATGTCCCAAAGTGAAACAACACTTGCAGAAAATACAAGCGGCTATTGCTAATTTACCTTGCAAGCATATATAGTAGTCTTTGAGAGGATGATAAAATAGATTTCCTTGCAGGCAGATCCTTGGTGTAATTATACAAGAGCTTAACTTTTTCCTTTATCCTGTTTAAGTTTTAAACGTCTGTATAATGAATGTAATTCACATTTATTTTCAGAAAATAATTTTTTTAAAGTGTATCCCAGGGAATATGTTTAGATGACTTTTAGGGGGCTGGCTTTAGCAGTTAGAAGTAAACACTAATCTCATGTGTTTAGTAGACATTGATCTTTGGTTTGGTTATAAGAAAATGAGCATTAGAGTGAACCAGAGAGGTGGTTCAGCATGGTGGTAAGAAACAGTATCATGCAGGCAGACCTTGAGTCTGGCTATTCCTAACTGATCATAAACAAGTTCCTTAGTTCTGGCCGTCAAATGGGTTACTCCTTTAGGAACTCTTAGAAGACGAGTAGGGGCTACATGAGATACAGTTGTAAGGAATTCAGCACTTTGCCTAGCACACCGCAAGTATTCAATATGTGTCAGCCCTTGGTATTTTTATTATGAATAAACTGGACACTCTCAGCCTCCATGCTGACATTTCCTGCTGATCTAAAAACTGACTTTTCAGTGCGCACAACTGGAGAGCACTGGGAATTCCTGGATTTTTTTTTTCCCTAGCAGTAATTAGAAATGACAGAGCGATTAGGAGCTAGAGGACATAATTAACCTCTCTGGCTCCCCACACTCGCTTCTATGAAATGCGGGGCTAGAACTCGAAGGCTTTTTAGGTCTTCTCCGCTCTCGTGTGTTAAGTTTGTAAGACATATTTCTGCACTAGAAACCTTTATTTAATTAAACTTTACTCATATTTCTTAAAATTATTTGTAAGCTACAGTCTATTCTCTCTACAACCTTTTGGCCCCTGACGAATATCTGGAAACAGGAAGAAGGATCCCAGTAACTGGCTCACTGTGCTTGTGTTCAGTATTCAAAGCTGGATTCTATTTTGTTGTTGTTACTTAGAAAAATTAAATTATATGTGTCTCGGTAATGGACTAGAGCATGAAGAAGGCCAAGAGTTAAAAAGCCCATGCATCATGCATGTTAAACCATTCTGTGGTGAACAATGGCTAACTTTGTGATGGAGAAATTGAAGACTGTACCTGATTAAAATGAAAAGCAACTTTTTGTTTTATAGATGATTGCCCCATGGCTGCCCAGGGCTACCAATTATGGTGCCACCTCATCTAACCTCTCACTCCGCTCTGTTTTCTTCTCATGAAAATGTACCTGTCCAATGCTTCATCCCCCCAGGGCCTTGCTTCTGGTCGCTATGGTAACAGCTGGCTAATCCAAGTTAAATGTGGCCTTTCTGCCTTGGAAAGCAAGGGGGACTTCATGAGACAATCTTGTCTTGGAATTGAAATGACACTAATGGGGGATCTCAAGCTAGGATTTAAGACAGATTTTTGAAACAAGCAGTCTTGGTACCTCTCAAATTACAGCACAGAAGCAGTCGCCTGCCTACCTATGTACAGAGCCAACCTGATGCTTGCTATACTTGTTATTTCTTTACCAAACATCTGTGTCTATCTGCTGTGATCATAGTGACCTGCTGGCTGTGGTTTGTCCTATGGAGAACTGCTGAATGCTGTAACTGTACAGGTGATATTCAGAATCAATCAAGCAGCATCATTTCCGAGATTGTCACTAACAGAGGAAGAAATGACACTGGATAAACAACAACAAAACGACCCTTGGAAATCTCTTATCATGTGTTATATTAATTTTCTCAGAATGAAATTGGGTACTGTCAAACCACCAATGCCCTAGAGCTATGCTATATTGGAAGTGCTAAATGGAAAAAGGAACACATTTCAGCATTAAGGAGGAAAAGAGCTCTGCGTGTGGAATTGCTACAAGGTAAAGTAGCCTTTGGCAAAATGCTGCAGTGTCTCATCAGTCTTATATGCTGCTTATCCTGCTTCTGAAACTTTCCAGAGTAAGTGTCCAGAACTCCAAACTCTGCTGCTCCTCATCCATCCTTATTTACAAGTCAGAATGCAACAGAAAAGTACATTGTTAGCAAGTGATTGCAGTATGAGTCATCCTCACAGATGTGTACATTCTGGCCTGAAACAGAGGCTAGGGTGTAAGTGTAGAAACAAGAATGAGTGTGAGGGAACTAAAATGCAGATGATTTTATGGTCCCATAATCTAGAAAGACTCCCATCTGCACTCCTGCCTTTGGGTGAGTTATTTGAACTTTCTAAACCATAATTTTCTCCTCTATATTAGAGGATCACAAGGGATCATAAAAGAAAAGCCAGAGCTGGTGAAGAAAAGTGGTAGAAACAGATTTTAATCAAGAACTATTGCAGTAGGGATAAAGAGACCACAGTATAGAAGCGGGCTCAATTCTAAAAGTGGAGGGAGAAGTGGGAATTTATAACCAAGGACCAGAGTGGGCAGCAGTGATGGAAAACTAATAAGAGGAAACAGATGGAAGGCAGCAGTCTAGCCACATGGTTCAACAGCGTTCCTGCCTAGGGGAGGCAGGTCAGCAGGGTCAGACATCACTTTGGAATTCTGGGGATAAAAAGCTTGACTGGATATTGACTGTGATGAGATATCAAGAGTGGGGGCTTAGCAGGATTTGTGCTAATACTGTGTTACACAAATATGGACAGGGAAAGTTGAAGTCTAAAGGAAGCCAGATTGTTATTATTTCAAGAAAAGGAAGTCTGTCCAAGTGTTTAGGGAAAGTGTTCAGTAGGATCAAGTAGGTGCTTAGTAAATGATGGGTCTTATTATTAAAAAATGAAGAAAAGGAAATTAAGACAGTGGAATTAGAAACAATTTATTTGGAAAAATGTCTATTCAATTCACTTGCCCATTTTTTCACAGAGTTATTCTGGCATTGTCATTGACCTGAATGTGTTGCTTATATTTTTGGATTTTAAGCCCTTGTCAAAAAATACTTTGTAAACATTCTTTTCATTCATTGTCATTTCAGTTGCTTCTTTTGCTGTGAAGAAGTTTTTTAAAAAAACTGTTTCAGCATAATATATTTTTTTGTTTTTTACTTTTGTTACTTGTGCTTTTGGCGTCATATAAAAATCATTGCAAAAATATTGTCAAGAACTTTCACATTGGAAAGACAGATGTACGCCCTTATTTATAGCAGCTCAGTTCATGATAGCCTAATCTTGGAAATAACCCAAATGCCCATCAACTGGAGACTGGATAAAGAAGATGCGCTGTTTTTTTAAAATGGAGTATTACTCTGCCATAAATAATGACAAGATTCATTCATTTTACATGCAAATGGATACACCTGGAAGACACACTAATAAGTGAAATAAATAGATCACAGATATGCAAATACCAGATCTTTTCTTTAATATGAGCACCTGCAGATGTAAAGAAGCTCTAGAAAGTACGATAGTTTTTATAGAATGGAAAATATCCAAAAAGAATTTGGTATGGGAACGTAAGAAGGGGAAGGAATAAATATGATTCAGAAAAAAAACATAAAAGAGCATGTATATAAGGGGTTTGCGTATGTGGGTGGGTAGGGATGTGTGTAAAAATGAGAATTGACCTGTGTCACATACTGGTACAAATTCCCCAATGCTGTGTGTGATTGTGAACTATATATAAAATGTACCAATAGATTAGAATTCAGTTAAAAAAAAAAAAGAAGTTTGTTTTTCTTTTCTTCTGGGAATTTTGTGGTTTCATTTCTTGGTCAGTAAGTATATGAAAACATGACTATTGTTCTTATAAAAGAAATACAGATCAAAACTAGAGTGGGATGTCACCTCACACTTGTTATGATAGCTATTATAAAAAATTTAAAAGACAGCAAATGTCTGTGAGGATGTGGAGAAAAGAAATCCCTTGTATACTATTGGTGGGAATATAAATTGGTATGATTGTTATGAAAAATAATGTGAAGATCCTCAAAAAATTTAAAGTAGGGCTACCATATAATCCAATAATCTCACGGCTGGCTATATCAAATGGAAGTAAAATTACTATGTCAAGAGATATCTACACATCCATGTTCACTGTACCATTCTTCATCATAGTCAAGATATGGAAGCAACGTCAGTGTCTATTGACAGGGGAATGGGTAAAGAAACTGTGGCATGTACACATACACACACACACTAATGTTTAAAAAAAGAAGAAATTCTGCTAACGTCAATGAATCTGGAGAAAATCATGCTATGTGAAGTAAGCCTGACACAAAACTGATAACCCTGCAAAATATCACATATATGTAGAACCCCCCCCCCAAAAGTCAACAAAACAGACAAGAGATTTTAAAAGCTCAATTTCACAGAAGCAGGATGTAGAATGGAAGTCTGGATGAAATGAGGAGATGCTGCTCAAGGAATATAAAGCTGTAGTTATGCAGGATGTATGAATTCTAAATCTAATATACATTATGGAGGCTGTGTTACTAATACTGAGTTGTATATGTGAAATTTGCTGAGTGGATCTTAGCTCTTAGGAAGATAATTAGGTAAAGCGATTATAAATTAATTATTTTGACTATAGTAATCAGTTCACTGTGTTCTTTAAAATACTACCCTATTCATCTTTAACACATACAATTTCAACGCAAGATTTTAAAAACATCATTTACTCAATGAACACTTTCTGAATATCTGCCTTTGTAAGTGCTATGCCAGGAGAAGAGAAATGAACAGATGGACATAGTTTTTTCCCATCAGTAACCCTATATTGTGAGGGGAGGGAAGAAATCCAAACAACATACACATATATAATTGTGGGTAGTGGTAAATGCTTTGAAGACAAAGAGCATGAGTAAAGCGAAACAGGCTGGTATGAACTGAACTTTTTTTCAGTTTGACTGGTCAGAGATGTCTCAAGGGAACAGACGTGTGCAGAATTCATACAAATCCCATTTATCACTTACAGCTCGAGAGGTAGGACCATACATAACTCAAAGGACCATGCCCTGAATGTCTTGGAATAGCTTCCCGGTCACCCCTCCTCAGTTTTTAAAGGCCATTAACCATTACATAGCCACAGAGGATGTTCACTAAACTCTAAACCTGACGTCTTCACTTTACAGAAGCCTGTGTTATACCAACTTGACTTGCTTGAAAACAGAGAACTGCCCATGGCTAAATACACCCAGAGGACAGGACGCAGTGCAATATTCTACTCCTGCTGTCTAGTCCTGATATTCAGGAACTAAAGGAATCACAGCTGTTCTGCTCTGTAGGAGCTTTCAGTTCAGTTACTGATTTTTCAGATGTGCAGTTAAGTGGCAGATTCCCACCCTGTGGGTCTTTAGCCACTTGTAGAGGGTATTACTACAAAGAAGTACGTATGAGTTTCTAGAAACTGCTTAAACAGATCTATGAAAACAAGGGGACTTTAAACACATTTAAGATGCTGTCTTGTTTAAAATACTGTGTTTGGGAGAAAAAGGACATGAACTGAGAAGTTTCTATTTGCCACTTAATCTTATATGTTTAATCTGTGAGTTAGGTTATTTTATCCCTGTTATGCAAGTGAGGAATCTGAAGCTTGGAAGTGTTTTCTAAGTCATCTAATACTTGCCATCCAACAGACTGAGATCTGAACCTGTTATCTGTCTAAATGTGCCAAAGCAACTCTCTCAGGACATTCTTTCAGAATTATCAGCCTTTTCTTTAAATAACTCCACTGGCAGTTGACCACTGTCTTTTCAGGGTAGATTTAATTTTAGCATATTAAATTTACCTAAAGTCAAGATTGGTTGGATGATCACATTGCATGAAGTAATTTTTATTATTTTAGCGAGAAAAAAATGAGAGGGCCAGATTATGATTCATCAGTGCCATCCTTTAGCCACAAGCATTGTGTTTTGCATAGTGAATCAGTGGATTCTTTTTTACCTTAAAAATCTGTTTAAAGTAATGTATGGATTCAGACATCATCCACCCACACCTCATATTAATTTATTGGCTGTAATTTCTGTTAGAGATGAGAACTAGGATATAGGATATAGAAAAATAGGATATAGAAAAGATGAGCCTTTTCCTTTTCATATCTTGCTGTGGATTGAACCCAGAATCTTTCACATACTAGGAAAGTGCTTTATCACCATACTACACCCCAAGTCCTTTTAAATTTAATTCATTCTGAGACAACATCTCTCCAGGTTGCCTAAGGTGACCTTGAACGTGCAGTCTTCTTGCCTCTGGTTCCCTAGCCGCTGGGATGACAGGCATGCACCACTGCAAATGAGTTTGGATTGCAAGGCTAAACCAAACCTCGGTGGACTCTCGTGGGAAGAAAAGAGGGAGACTGGGGCTGAGGGGTTGGAGTCTGGGATGCCTGGAGTGGGGCCGGCGTTGGGCAGTATGAGACCAACAGAGACGGGAGCTACAGGGTGAGACCCCAGAAATGGGGCTAGAGGTACGAGACGAGGAGGAAGCCAAGCTGGCTCTGTAGTCTTAAGAACCAAACATTCTCTGGGAGTGAAATATAATAAACTGTGGACATAAAATTATACTTCCAGGAACCACTTTGTGACTTGGAAGAGGTCATGGTAACTGCAGTGGCCTCAGGGAGAGCTAAGTATTTTTCTTACTGGATTTCCTGTGGCACTAACTCGAACTAACACATAAATTCCTGTGTTTTGAGAGCCTTAATAATATCTTTGTCTCAAATGTAGTTGTGGTCATTGCGGAATGATGACCTATCTTTAACCTCATCCATCACCAGTAACCAGAGAAGAGAAGGTAATTAATAAATGTCTGAATATTCTTTAATGTATTCAGGCTACTCAGCTTCATGAAGCAGAGTCATTTATGGTTCTTTTTACCAGTTAGTGGTTTACTGATGGCAAGTAGGTGAGTGTTAAATCACAAAATCTTCAAAACATATGCGCAAACATGTACAGTTTATCTTCAGTAGGGGATAATTCTCAGGAATGGAATTTCAATAGCACTGCCACCCTTTTTGGGGCACCTATAAAGAGCAGCACCAATTTTAGTGAGGCACCTAGAATATGTCATAAAACGTCGGCATATAATTAATTCAAAATGATGTGTCATTAAATCATGAAATGATGCTTTGTGAGCACACACAGGCTTAATTGGGAGTAATGTAACTAAGGAGATTGCGATCTGAAGTGCTGTAAATAAAGGAAGCGTTAGCTGCTTCCGTGGTATAAATTTAGAGCACAGGTAATTTTTTTTTTTTTGCTTTTTGGAGACAGGGTCTCGCTTTGTAGTTCAGGCTGGCCCTGAGCTCACTATGGTGCCCAGGCAAGCCGCCGCGAACTCAGCAATCCTCCTGTCTCTGCCTCCCGAGTGCTGGGATTACAGGCGTGAGCCACCACGCCCAGCATTATATGTGGTAACCGGGGATCGAACTCCGGTCCTTGCGC
>PVIC010004606.1:0-61673 GCA_004025085.1 Thryonomys swinderianus
CAAGGTCCGGAGTTCGATCCCCGGTAACCACATACAGCAGACACGCCCACCAACAATCAATGCCGCATACCACAATGCCGGACGTGGTGGCTCACGCCTGTAATCCCAGCACTCGGGAGGCAGAGACAGGAGGATTGCTGAGTTCCCGGTGGCTTGCTTTGGGCACCATAGTGAGCTCGGGGCCAGCCTGAACTACAAAGCGAGACCCTGACTCCAAAAGGAAAAAAAAAAAAAAGGTTACAGAATGGTGATCCCATAGGTTTAGTTCTCCTACAGACGTAGAAATTTTAAGTGACCCACACAATTTCTAAACCATGAGTTGACTGCATTTAAGACTAGATAAAAATCTAGAGTTTTGTTCTCCCCAAATTGGGAGCTCTGGTAGCACCCTGGGGGCAGTTCACAGAGCCAAATCTTAGGTACCCTTTCCCATATATACTTGATTACTTCAATTTCCATAATTGTCAGTGTTCCACTGGCTCATATTTGTTCATTTTCTTAACACCATAGTCCTTTATGTTTGGGGACACTACCTACATCCACCAGCAACACTTCAAGGAAGAAATATCTAAGACCACAAAGCCAAAATGCTAACTGGTTGGATGAAGAGCAGGCCCCTAGCAAGACTCTGCTTTTGTTGGCTGGGAAATCATTTGAGTCATTCTTGGACCTTCATGTGGCAGTTTGTATAATCTTTTCACCACTGAAAAGTAGGCAGCATAGACATTCTGATGTCTTTCCTATAGTGTGGGGGAACCCAGCAAGGTAGTCCAATGTTCTTTTGGGACCCTGGAAGCAATACATAGGGAAGTGGCAGGAACCATCACATATGGTGTCCATGGGATTTCTGTACCTTTACAAACATTAATGAACTCTAGTCCAGCGAGGCCAGGTCCCCTCATCTAGGCGGAGCTAGAAGAGCGCTGAATTCAGCTCTGACTGGTATTGTTTGAGGAAGCCCTCTGCTGCACAGATGTTGCCTCTCCCAGGAGAGGCATTCTCAGCTGTTGGCCCCACATCTCAGCTTTTCCTTGAGGTGATGGGGTGTGAGTGCCTTACTGGGACTCTGGCCAGTCCCTGCAACTTCCAGTGTCCCATGGTCAAGAGCGGTCTTTGCAGATCCTCTCCTCAGTGAGACTCAGCAAAAAGGGGAACTGGAGAAATAGCTAGGTCTGCTTTTAATGTAAATGGTTACTTCATTTCATCTCTTTGGTTGGGGCTTATTTTGGGGGTGATGCAGCTTGTCTCTCAAGTTTAGACTTCTGAAGTCTCTAGGTCTTAGTTATATCATTGCTGGCAAGTGATTTGGGGTATAGTAGTTACTGTCTGGACTGAATAGCAATGCTCTGATAGTGACCAATTTATAGTAAAGAAATTTCCCTCCCCAGGGCTCCCCTCTTTAATTTTCTGAACTGTGAAAATTTCTGTTATTCTCTCTAATTTGACATCTCAAGGGCTTCCGGACTCTGAATCTTCTCACATGGAAAGATAGAGAGAAGCCAGCTAATTTATTTTCCTGAGTTATGTCATAGAAACCGGCTTCCATTATTTATTTCAAAAAAACATGCGTTTTCATACCCTCCATGTAGAGACTTACCATATAATGATAGATTAACATGGAAGATTCCTTTGAGACCTTCCAAGTTAGGCTGTGATGAACATTCCTTGTAGCTGAGAGCTGGAAAGGGACAAAGTATAACTTCACAGTTTGCAAGTGTCTTAACTCCATTTTCTATTGGTGTGGAACAAAATACCTGCAACCAAGTAATTTGCAGAGAGTAGAGGTTTATATGGTTTATGGAAGATGCAAAGTTCAAGAACATGTAGCTGGCATCTGCTGGGTCTTCTTGCTTCATTCTAACATGGCAGAGGGTACCTCAGGTGAGACAGAGCCAGAGTGCCAGCCTAAGTCTCTCTTCCTCTTCTTCTAAAACTACTAATGTCATTATGGAGGACCTATGCTCATGACCCTTCCACTCCCCATTACCTCCCAAAGGGCCCACCTCCAAAGACCATCAACAGAAGTTTCCAACACATGGACTCTGGAAAAACACATTCAAACTTCAGCACCCTTGAAAACCAGACAGACTCGGGTTTGAGTCCTAATCTTGCCATAGTGAATCCTTGGCTAAGTTTCTTAATTTCCTGAAAAGCCAGTGTATGTGATTTGTTTTGAGGTAGTGATGCTAACACCTACCTCAGTGAGTTGCAAAAATCACATGAGATGATACAGGCAAAGCTCCTAGCACTGTGCAGCCTTTAATTAACACTGTCTCAGTAAACATTTGCAATTTTGCTCCTCTGGCTGTCGAGGAGTGTTTTCACTTGTCAAAAGACTCCAAAGTAGAGAGTCACTTTAAAGTCACTTTATTGACTGGCCCTGTATACTGGTCCTCTGCAGTCTGAGAACCACAAGAAGCAAGACTGTAGAATATTTTTTTTTTTTTTTTGGAGACAGGGTCTTGCTTTGTAGTTCAGGTTGGCTCTGAGCTCACTATGTAGCCCAGGGAAGCCTCGAACTCAGAAATCCTCCTGCCTCTGCCTCTCAAGTGCTGGGATTACAGGCGTGAGCCACCACGCCCGGCACTGTGGTATGTGGGTGTTATTGATTGCTGGTGGGCATGAGTCTCCACGCCCAGCATTGTATGTGGTTACCAGGGATTGAACTCAGGACCTTGCGCTTGCGAGGCAGGCGCCGGAACCACTGAGCTAACCCTCCGGCCCTGTAGAATATTTTTAAGGAGCTATTTTTCACCTTATTAAACATAATTTGAGTGTGCAGTTTTAGAAGTCAGTTCTGTGAACCTATTTTCTGGAGCTTGTTTTCATCTCTCTGAGGTGGTAGAAGGAGGCTGGCCTGTGTTCAGAATGAATGGCCCTGGAAGATGGGAGGAATATGCGTTCCGTGGATCGAAGGTGTGAGAGGAATGCTTGGAAAGACAAAGAGGTGCTCCCGCGGGAAACCCTGTCGTTAATGCCTGTCTGTGTTGCCAGAAACCTCAACAGAACATTAAAGTTAGACCCCAGGGAGGAGAGGACAGGAGTTTCTCAGGTAGTGTTCCAAGAGCACTGTGTGCTTACCTTCTCCCTAGCAAGGGCATCTTCTGGAACTCGTCCATGCTCCGCCCCTTCTCCCTACACTCATCCCTAGCTTGTGCCACCAGAGGATCACTGAGGAGAGGCTGGGTGGCAGGTGGGACCACAAACTGGTCCTGGGAGGAAGGTGCAGTGCCAGAGGGACAAGTTCCAGAAGTCAGCCTGCCGGGGTTTGAATCCCCTGCTGCTCTGTCAGGCCGATGGTTTAACCTCTCGGTGTCTCAGTGTTGTCATCTGCCACCCGGGCATGACAATGACGCCTAACTTACATTACTTCAAGAATGACTTGAACTACTGTGTGTAAGTGGTTAGAGCAAGGCCTGAAACCAAGAAAGCGTTCAGATCATGTTGGCGGGTTCCCTGTCACACAGAAATGGAAGAAGAGAAGCAACAAGACCACTTTGGAAAATATTTGAGATTCTCCAAGTGACATGGGAGTATATGCAGACCTTTCTGGACGGGAAGCCCTCTCTTCTTATTTCTCCATTCCTTGACTTCCTGCGGTTACTGAAATAAACCAGAAACAGAAGCGAAGCCTGTCACAGAAAGGGAGGTCACTGGGGGCTGGGTGAAGGAGGGCCATGCTGTTTGCCCTCTACGAAGTGCAAACTGGTTCGGCCTAAGCACAGCTCAGCAGGCTGTTCTCCTCCGTGCCAGTGCAGAAGCAGGTGCTAGGAGAGGCCAGTGACATGGCAAGATCCCGACGGGGCTGTGTGATGAGGCCTCCAGAGGATTTCAAGGCCCTGGATGCTCTATGACTGAAGAGCACTCCCTGCCCTGTGGCAACGACACTGCTGTCTCCTGCCTTAATGTTTCTACTGCTAAATGAAACATCTGAGCATGGCCACATTGGGTGAATAATTTACCAGGAAGCAGTTTTCTCATTAGGAACATGTGTTGGCAAATGATTTCCTATCTCAGCATGAGGGAAGCTTTTGGGGGGAGCCATTGGTCTCCATGGCAAGGAAGGTTAGAAAACAAGACCAGTGACCCCAGAAGTGGAAGAGGAGAAGAAAAAGATGGCCACACTTGTGCAGACCCAAGTCTTTAAAAATACAGTGCTTTGTTTCCAGAGTTGGAGGTAGTGGGGATGACACAGAGCACAAGGGCGTCTTTGGTGCACTGATGTTCTTGTAGAACCCCTGATGTGGTGGGCAGTGCACACTGGGACAAAGAGTACAAAGAAAGCAACTTGCTTATTGGACATTAGTAAGCACTAATGATGAAAATATCACAGAGAGGAAAGCTGTGCATGTGTGCGCATGCACACACACACACACACACAGACCCTCCCTCAATCCTTTCAGATCCAGCAGGTCATATATCACTTCCATGTGAAAGATGAGAAAACCGAGGTACAGTTTGGGCTACAGTGGCCCAGCATGGCCCAACAGTAAGTAACTTGCTGAGTGTCTTCTGGAATCGTCACAGCGGGCCTGCCGCGTCTTTATCCCCTTGTGGAGCTGTGGTCTCTGCTTCGTGGAGGCAGGCTGGGGGCAGAGCCTGTGGTTGGCTTGAAGTGAAGTGGAAAGCAACTCGATGAGACGTTCTGATCTGTTAATCCTGACTGACAGGAGAAATGCTGGAGATGAAAGCGGTTCTGGACCTGGAGAACAATAGCTCCACATAGCAGCAGGAGAGGGCATTGTCATCACAACTTCTCTTCCTCCAGCCGAGCCAGGGCCTGGAGGATCTGGCTGGGGAAGGAAGCCCCAGACAGGGCTGAGTCACAGGAGTAATGGAGCAGCCCAGAGAAAATGGGAAAAAAGAGAAGCCAAGTTCCTCCCAGTGGTATATGCTTCAGGGCTGAGTAATGTCACAGACAGATCACTCCATTATCCATCCCACCCTGAGCGGAAGCGCACCCCAAGACCTTATGGGAAATATTAGTTCAAATCATGGAGGAAAATGCAAGCACAGACTGCTGCCTCTGTAGAAAAGGGTGCTGTGGTCCCTGGCCTGTCGCCCCTTGTTGTTGAGTGGGACTTTTGGAAGGAAAGCTTTCTCAAAGAGAGTAGAATTCAGCAGAAACATTTAAGATCCCATTTTCTCTCCCATTGACTTATAATGACTGTTCTTGGTGGGGAGTCTGAGGGTGGCACTTAGAGGGCCTTCCACGGAAATTCTAAAACAATAGACTAGACTTTCAAATATGTGGTTATGTTTAGATGTCTTGGAGTTGTTTTCCCCTGGCTTTGAAAAGAAGCAGCCAAAACATCTTGATCTGCTCAAGTTCTTCCAGAAAATAAATTGCTGGGGCTAGGGTAGGGGTGGGGGCTGTCAGAACTCACTGTGGGATCCCACCTCCCATAGTCCTTTAAACTCTGCCCTCTGCTCAGCTCTCTGCTGGGCCACCAGGCATCACCCCTGCCCAGCCCCAGAAGGATCAAGTGGTCACAAGCCTGAGAAACTTGCTTCGAAGAATTTTATAGGAAAAAAATCACCCAAAAGTTATACAGTTGAAAGAGGGCAAAACTGATTATGTCATCCTTCTTTCCATGGTTTTAGGGTTTGATACCTGGGTAGTATTTCCTGTGATGTCCTGATAAGATAAAATGCAGGGTTCATACGTTTTACCCCAGCTCTGGGCTCCTGATAGCTTTCTGATCACTCTGATGAGGTTTCAGGCCTCCAGAACAGAGAACTATGGGGCAATCAGAGCTTGCATTTTTTTCAGTTATATTTCTTGACACACGAATTACACTTTTCAATGTCTTTCTGGAAAGCATCCAAGAAATGGCAGACCCCAGGGATGCCTTCCCCAAATATCAGTAATTAAACAGAGCCTGAGTAGAAGGCTCACATCCCAGGCTGAAAGGAATCTTGAGTGCTGTTGGATTACCTAGGTCAAGTCTGGGCTTCATGTACTTGAGGCTACACATAAAGGGAAAAGTCAGGCATTTGAGGCTTATTTGTCCTGAGTACTGTTGGCCTGGTGTGCCTTTGAGCTTTCTTTTGTAAGTGAGGAGTGAAGTCACCTCCCTCCTGTGATTCTGCTAGGGTTTGTGGTCTCCAGCACGATCTCCATTGTTTGCAGATCTCCCCCCTGCAGAGTCAGTTCTCCAATTCCACCTTCCCTTCCTAGCATGATGTGGGCATGAGTCAGCATCACTTGATGCTGACCCCAGCCACTTAGTAACTAAGCACTGTGCCATGGACCAGTTGGCTTCCGAGTCAGTTGCCCCAACTTCATTTCATCCTTAAAGCACCAGGCTGAGGTGAGAGAAGCTAGGCTCTGTGAGTTTAATGACCAGGCTAAAGTACCACTGATGAAGATTGCTCACAGCTTGCTTTGACCCCAAACCACTTTGCAATGATGCTTGAACCTCCTACTATGGTCTATGCTCCTGGTTGACTTTGCACCCAGGCTTGTCTTGTGTGAGTGATGAGGGAGCACACTCTGCAGAGAGGAAGCTCGGCAGCCCTCATGTTCACATGGCATGTGGTGCTGTGCAGTACAGCTAGAGGGCCGACACAATCCTTTGTCGTTTGTGCAGTGTGTGTTCTCTTTGTACGATATCCTTAGGGGTGAAGGAAGGGAGCCTATCTCTCTTCATTCCATAAAGAGAGCACAATGATTTTTAAGAGCATCTCAAGCATTATGCATCTCCTCTTCTGGAAGGCTTGTTAAAAACAAATTGGTAGACCAGCCCCAGGATTTCTGAGTCAGTAGGTCGAGGTGGGGCTAGATAGTTTGCATTTCTACCAATTTCCTGGTTGTATGATTTTAAGAACCACTGCTGTATTGCAAAGTACAGCTCAAATTCCAGTCCTACCTCTAGAGTTTACTATCTGGCCCCAGGGAAGTTTCTAAAAGTCTCAAGAATCTAGTAGCATCCTCTGTACAGAAAGCAAAATAATGACATTAGATTGTGACAGTTAACGAATGTCATACACATACATAGATACTGAACTTCACATATTTAAGCAAATAGTGTTTCCTTACAAACACAGAGATAGTGCTTTCTATGTAGTAGGAACTCAAGCCTAGGTGGTAGACCTCTTATTTTCTTCATTGTACACAGAAGGAACACAAAGCTCCCAGAGCTTTCTGTGGCCTGCTGAAATCACCCAGCTAGTAAGTTTATAGAGGTGGGCAAAAACCTCAGGCAGCTGGATTCCTTGAGCCAACATTTCTGACTATTGCCCTGTGTTCAGGATCTCACTTGTCGACAGCAAATTTTCCCCATTCCCAAGTAAGCAAAGAATGGGCCTTACGAAAGGGCACAAAGGCTGGTTTTCTGCTTCATAGGCAGATTAACCATAAACTACAAAGAAAGGATGACTGTTTTATGACCAGCGCTTGGAAGTCCCACACTTGGCTTCTCTTCTGATACTACTAGGTTGATTGGGAGTGGCTGTTTCTCTTTCCATTTTTTCTGGCACCGGAGTTTATCATTACTCAAGAAGAGGATGCTTGAAAGAGGACGTGGGCTGAAGGACGGGAGGAGGTGGATGTGGGTCAGTAATAAAAGTGGAGAGAGCTTTGCTGTTGCCCCGCACGGGGCCTCAGGAGTCTGATGGGCGGCTGGGTGCAGAAGCCCAGACCAAGCAAGGCCAGTGATGGACAGGGTGGGAGGGGAGCGAATAGTTTCAGCCTGGCTGGGTAACTGAAGCTGAGCGGCAGGCAGTGGGAGAATTCTAGCTGTGTCATGGGAAATGGCTACACCGGGGCTCTGAGGAGCCGCTGACCACAAATCCCCTGGGAGCCTGCCAGGGGTCAGGAGACTGGGGCACTGCCCAGATGCCAAATGATTTGCCTTATTTCACTGTCAGGAGGAGGAGGAGACAATTTGGACTGTTATCCCCGGATGTGAAAATCGGTGGAGTGGTGGCAGGGAGAAAGAAACTAGAAAAATCCGCTTTTCCTTTCAGGGAATTTAGAGGAAAAACCAGTCCACACCACTAAGGTTTGGCATGGTCTCAAAGCTTTTTTTTTTTTTTTTTTTTGTTCACCATCTCAGAGACATTTTGGGCCTTTTTTTCTCTCCGAAAGGTAAGACATCAAAGTTCCCCTCTGGCATGTAAAAGACCTAAAAGTGGAAACACTGACCTGGATCTCTCTGAGTGTAGGTGGCATGGAAGTGAGGGCCTCTGGGAAAAATGAGAGTCATGTGTGGACCCTGGTTGGTTTGTTGGACATCATCATCTTGGAGATGAGCGATGATGAAATGCAGAAAATGTCAACTCTGAAAGTAAGTGAGATCAACACCCAGCCCTTGCAGACGGTCTTCCTTGAATCCTTCCTCTAGCTCCACTCAGGGCCTGGACCCGAGATTTTATAGTGCTTCCTGAATGAAAAAAGGGACTCATTGTTTGATTAATTTCTTTGGAAGGATGATAAACTCAAGAATCTCAGCTCTTTAGTAATACCTGATGGATAAATCTTTCTCTGATCTCGTGGTCCCATGTGACAGAAACCCTTGAGGCCGACTAGAAGGAATGGGACAGGTCTTTGCTGTTTCGGGATTTTACAGAGTGTTCTGTGGTGAACAGCACAGAACATTTAGAGTTGGATGAGCCAGGCAGTCACTGAGCAGATAAGATGTGTGATGTTGGGCAAGTCATTTCCCTGAGCACTAATCTTCTCGTCGTTATAAGTGTAATAATACTGTCTTGTATTTCGATCGTTAAGTAATTTCTCTGAAGGGCTTAGCATAGACAGTGACAGGTAGTAACAGGAAGTAAGTACTCTTTGGGGTCAGTGAGGCTGAACTGCAAACAATAGAAAACCCCACAGTGACAGTGCTTACACAGGATGAGTTTATTTTTCTCTGAACTAACTAGAGTTAATGTCAGAACTGTGCTCTGCCGAGTGCTCAGAGACCCATATTTAGTATTTTGTTCTATTCTGCCTATGCTGTGGCCTTGTCTCAACATCTAAGTTGGAGCGGCAGCCATCACATACATTTTCTAAAAGGCAGAATAAAGGCAAAATCACCAAGGGGAAGACCATATATATGCCAACTTCCTTTAAGAGAGACAGCCAGCCGCATAGCACTTCTGCCTATTTTCCATTAGTGTGCAGTTTGTGCTGCTTATTCAGTTTTTCATCTACCAGTCTGTTTTTTAATTGGCACATTTAGATTATTTACATTTAATATAATTATTGGTATATTAAGTTTGTCATTTACTTTTGAGGTTTTTTATTTTCCTGGTTTTTTTTTTTCTTTTTTCTGTTTTTCCTGTTTTCTTGTGGGTTATATGCAGGGTATTTTTTTTAAAAAAAGAATTTAATTTCAGTTCTTTTATAGTGTTTTTGAAATTTCTTTTTGCATAGCATTTTTTAGTGGTTCCTCCAGCTATTACATTATATATACATCACATTCTACTTGTATCAACATTTTGCCAGTTCAAGAGAAGTGTGGAAGCTCTACTTCCCTTCATGTCCTTCTTCCGCCCCCTATTTATAATTGTCTTAACTGCTTCCTCTGCACACATAGAAAACCACACCCAACTGGGTCATAATTTTGGCTTCATGCATCAAATATAATTTAGGAAATTTAATAAGGATTTGCCTTTACCCATATTTTCACTGTTTCTATTCTTCTTTCTCCCTTATGTTTAAATGCCCTTGTGTTTTCTGTTTTGAAAAATTCTCCTAGCCATCCTTTTAGTGTATGTTAATGAGATAAATTCTGTTGGTTTCCTTTCACCTGAGAATTTTTTTATTTTCCTTTCATCCTAAATAATACTTTTGACTGAGTATTCTGAACTGATAGTTCTTTCCTCTCAGCTCTTGAAAAATAATTGTGTTGCTTCTTTTTGAGGAGAAATCTATGGTCATTTGAATTGTTTTCCCTCCACAGAGAAGTAGATAAGATGTTTCTCTCTTAAGATTTTAAGATGTTTTCAGTTCTTAACTTGTATTTTTTTAAATGTTTGATATAACTCAGATCTGCTAACCTTTGTGAGCTTGTGGATTTATGCCTTTGTCCAAATGTGAGAAATCTTCCACAATTATTCTTACATTATTTTTTCATCCTCATTCTCTTTCTCCTCCTCTTCTTTATATCTGGTGACAGAAGTGGTAGAACCCTGAGGCCCTATTCATTTCTTTTTATTCTGTTTCTGTCTTTTCAATTCAGATTGGTGACTTCCATTATTTTATTCCCATTCATCTACTGAGTTTTTGTTTTGGTTATTAGATTTTTCAGTTCTGAAATTTCCATTTGGATCTCTTTTTCTTGATTCTTTGCTAAAATTCTACTGTTCCAATTTCTGTCAAACCTATTCTTTGTGATTCATAGAAACTCTTTTGCTTTAAAATCCACAACACTGTAGCCTTTTATTGTCTTTCCTCATTTCCATTGTGATTTTTGTTCCTCATCGGTACATGGTGACAGGCACCACCTTGCTACTACTGGGTAGGGAGCAGTAGAAGTGTACCCTCTCCACTTGGCCCCCATGGGAATGTGCGAGTGAGGGCTTCCTGTTACTGCTGAGTGAGATTGGAGACTCAGGTCTCCACTGGAGAACTAGTGATACCGCCTTGCTATGAGCATAGGAATACCTTGTTCTCCCCACATGAATTTTCCAGTACCCTGGGAAGAAGGGGAAAGCTGGCATTGTCACCATCAGGTTGAAGCAGAAGCACAGATGCTGCCCTGGGACTTCTCTGATGCCACCCAGTGGTGAAGTAATCACTGGAGAGGAGCACTTTGCTATATCTACTGCCTAAGTTTCTAATCAGTCTGCCCTCTTCTCCCATATAGAGTTTTCTGATATTTGTTTCACATAGTGTCCAGGACTTGAAATTGCATTCAGTGGGGGTGAATAAAGAATATCATATCTACTCAGAAAGAGAAGTCATCTAAAGTGGCATTTTAGACACGTCATCAGTTCCCTTAGTGGTGCTGGCAGGACAGACCTGAATCCCTTGAGGGTGTGAATCATGGTTTATTCATATTTAAGATAACCTTTAAGTCTCTTAGTGATTATTTTTAGTGTTTCTGTGTCATACTCATCAACAAAGGAGTAGAAATTGACCCTCTGTCAAACTCCTGATAAAAAAATATAAAGTTGAGGCTGGAGATTTAGTTCAGTGGTTCCAGCGCCTGCCTCACAAGCACAAGGTCCTGAGTTCGATTCTGGTAACCACTTACAATGCTGGGTGTGGTGACTCACACCCACCAGCAATCACTACCACCTACCACAGTGCCAGGCGTGGTGGCTCACGTCTATAATCCCAGCACTCGGAAGGCAGAGACAGGAGGATTACTGAGTTCTAGGCTTGTCTGGACTACATAGTGAGCTCAGGGCCAGCCTGAACTACAAAGCAAGACCCTGTCTCAAAAGAAAAAAGAAAAAAGAAAGTTACTCCAAAGGAGAGTAAAACTGTGCACAGAGGAGCCTTCCTATCTCCACACCCAGGGGATTCTCCTGCAGATGCCAGGAGCAGTGCTGAGTCCACTGACAGGCTGAAAAGTCACTTGTGCAATTAGCCATCGAAGGTAAGGGATCCATCAAAGCATCCTCAACTAGGAGCATAAGGGCCATGGGTTAGGATGTGGGCTGAACCCGTATGTGCATACGTGTGCAAGCACATGCATTGTGGCTTAATGTGAAGCACTTTTATTATAGGAAAACATGTTTCCAGGGCCTTCCGTTATCACCACATTGATTTCTTAGTCTTTGTCCGAAGAGAATGAGATGAGAAGAGAAGCACTGGTTTCCCCTTCAGCAATCGAGAGAATGAACTGTGCAGCTTATAACGCTGAGCCTGCCATTCCCCAGAAATCTTCCCGAAGTTTCTGCAGGCTACTAAATCCATAAGGTTCTGTGGTTAAAAACCATTTGAGAAATACTAAGTAGAAATAAGTAAAACAACTTTACTGTGGGAGCGTTCACAAACCCTTCATGTGCTGACGTGCATTGTAAATTTGTAGTGCATCCCAGATTGGCCTTGGCTTAGATCCATTTTGCTAGGGAATGTCCCTTTTGTGTGGGGTCCTGAAGATATGCATGGTGGGAAAGGCTTCTATGCATAAATTCATAACTTTGATACTTTTGAAGAGAAGGAGTAGTGTTGTCCTTATAAACAAGATGATCCATCAACTTTTGTCCCCATCTGTGTCTATTTCTGTGCTTTCAGAAAAAACAAAGACAATTTATCACCCTCACTCGGGGAATCGGGGTGGTATGTCTTAGTTAAGAGTTGCATTCATGGGCTGGAGATTTAGCTCAGTGGTTCCAGTGCCTGCCTCATAAGCACAAGGCCCTGAGTTCGATCTCAGAACCACATACAATGCTGGGCGTGGTGACTCAGCCACCAGCCATCAATACCACATACCAGAGTGCCGGGCGTGGGTGTGGTGGTTCATGCCTGTAATTCCAATACTCGGGAGGCAGAGACAAGAGGATTGCTGAGTTCGAGGCTTGCCTGGGCTACATGGTGAGTTTAGAGCCAGCCTGAACTACAACGCGAGACCCTGTCTCAAAAAAAAAAAAAAAAAAAAGAGTTACATTCATACAGACTCTACTTTAAAGGGAAGGAAAAAGTCCCACAATACTGCATTCAGCTTCCCTGAAAAAAAAAAAAAATACTCCTATTTCCCACATCAAGGCTCATTTCAGAGACAGTAAACTCATTTGTATTTTCTCTGACTGTCTTTCAGTCCCAGCCCTGTGTGTCCGCTGGAATAGAGATCTCTGCTCAGTCAGGAACCATTTGATTCAAGTAATTTGATTTTACCTAGAACAAAAGATTTGAGCCTTTAACAATCTAGGGGGCAGTGAGTTTTTCAATAGATTCATTTCAGATCCAAATTGTTTATGATGTCACATTATGTAAACGTGACTTGGGACAGGAGAAAGGGCTGTGATCGCTCTCAGTCACAGCCCCCACGGTGGGTGTTGACAGCAGCTAGAACAGCCTTGCTTTGTCTGAGTTGGAATGCAACCTCTGAAAGCCGACCTGTTGATAGGGAAGACTTGAGTGCATTATCCTTTGTCAAAGCAAATGTGTAGACATGCTTGGTAAATTAGCCTTTCTCTGACTCACTGCCACAGGCTTGATCAGCTCAAATAGTAGCCACTGATATTAAGTTAACAATAACTGTAGCTGCTTTACATGTCGTCACGACAGTCACCAGGTCTTTGTGATTGTTAGTAGGTCAGAATGACTATTAACTTTGTCATCCTATTTGATTCTTAGGAGTGATTTTTACAGGATTTTCTCCATAACTATTCCTTAGGAAGGCATGAGATGTAGTCAAGAAGGGTCATGGTCTGAGTTTCCTTTGCAAGTGAGTTTGAATAAAATCTACAGTGTTCAAGAGGAATGGACTCCATTTCTCATGCTCTTTGCGTTGGATTTCAAACTCAGTTGTAGGATTCCCAAATATCTACCCTACACAGTTAACAAGGTAGCTAACATTTATCATGCCCTGAAGATGTGCTAAGTCTTCTGCTGCCCTTTGTGTTCACCCCATATTTAATTCCCTCAACAACTCCATGAGGACATGTTGAGGCACAGTGAGGCCCTGATTCATTGAGGAACATGTTCAAGACTGTACAGCCAGGGAGCCTCAGGGGCTGAGATTTGACATTGGTGCTCTGATCCACAGCTCATGTTCTTAGCCCAGTGGCCTCTTCTCTCACAACAAATGTGGGCATCACAGTTCCCAGCAATGAGAGGAACAGTAGGTAAGAGCCAGACCTCAAACCCTAGGAAGATGCAAAGAGGAAAGAGCCATGACCACTTACTTTCAGGATGGCGGCAGACAGAACTCACGAAGTGGAGGGTTGGCCAAAGAACTGTGAGCAGAGGGAGAAACGATGAGGAGTATAGAAGCAGCACAAAATAATTGAGAGTCTCTGTTACCCAACAGCCAGGAAAGGCTGGCAGCCACAGGGGAAGGGAGGGTCCAGAGATAGGATCTCATATGAGGGAGGAGATAGAAATATCAAGTTTTTCTTTGATGGAGTCAGGCCAAAAGAACATGCCAGGAACCCAAAAAATGGAGCCAGAATCCAAAGGGAAACTGATTACTGAAGATTAAAGTTGAGCTTAAACCAGAGAATTAGAACCAGAGTCACAGCAATGTCGATGGTAAAGGGACTCAATACATAGGCTAGAAACCCTCTGCCTAAGTAATGATTAATTCTTAGTATGGATGTAGGATAAACCCCTAGACAGGCTGGCAGCAGCCTAAGTCTGACATTCAGCCTGCCCTAGGGCTAGAGAGAAAATCCAGGCCCCTGCATTTAGGAAAAAAAGAAGAAGAAGAAAAAAGCCAACTGTCCAAATAGTATTTGACAGTCTGTTAGTGAAGGTATACAGATAGCAGACTTGGTGTTTGCAACACCAGCTAGCCACTCACTCAACGAAAGCACCGTCTGTTGTTATAGATTACAGACATTTTTGTTAAGAAAGTGGGAATTCTACAAAGGGACCTATAAACTGCCCAGCATCATTTCTATTGCTTTGTAAAGTCTTAAAGCAGGAGATGCTGGTTTTGGACAGCAAGTGCTGTTCTGAGATGGAAAATCATTACGCATATCCATTTGTCAAATACTGGAAACCTGTTCTGAGTCAAAGTAATAGTGGTAGGGTGTGTAAAAGGGTTCTCCTCCCCTCCAACTGTGGCCAAAGGCCATGACCAGTGGGCAATAGAATTTGCCTCTAGCCAACTTGTCAATATCACATTGTGGGGGCTGAGCCTGGAGCACAGAAGTGAGAGTGGTGTCTTTGCATCTTAGGAAATGGGGCTTGGATTGAAATCAGAGCTAGCAAGGGGTGCTACGGCTGCCTGAAAGTGTTCTCAGAATCCTTTTAGCCTGAAATAGGATGAGTGTCACCACTCACTCTTGCAGAGATGGTGACGCTGGGGATGTTTCAGACCCTACACTGAACATGGAAGGCACAGTTATATAGTGTATAGTCATAAACACCCTGAAAGACCTGTCAGTCTTCCCCAAGACCTATGTCCTTCCAAGCTGGAACACAGGAATTTCTCCAGTAGACAGCCAGCTCAAAGGAGCCAATTTGCATTTAGAGGGTATGCTTTACTTTTCAAAAAAAAAGCTTCTTGGCACTCTTCCTCCTGAGATTTACATACCTGAGCCTGTCCCAAGGATTGGCAGGTCTCAGTGTCCCCTTCCACACTGACTGGGGACATTTGCCTTCTGAGTCATGTGGCAGGCGACGATTTCAGTTGTCAACTTTCTTTTTCTCTTTTTGGTGACAAGTGCATGTCATTAACTTTGCCCAATTTGAATGCGTGGGGGGGGGGGTGTGCAGGCGTGCGCGTGCGCAGTGCTGCTGCTGCTGCTGCGCAGTTACTGGAAGTTACAAAGCAGGCATGGAGCCAAGGCCCCTTGTCTTCAGACTCAGAGCACCTTGTACTGTAACTTCATGCCTCTCTCAAGCCTAGTCAACAAACCCTCATCTGCTGATGACACTACTCATCTGTTTGTGGTAGTACTAATTACAATGGCAGTGATGAGGGTGGTGGCAACGGCAAGTTTTGAGACAACATCCTCGGATAAAGATTGCGCATCTTTTCTTTCCATTGTTCTTCAAACGGCACCAGGAAGCAGGTGTTCTGATTGTCCCTATTCCACAGGTGGGGAAACCAAGGCCTAGGAAAATGGAACAAGGTTGCTCAGCTTTGAAGAGCTGGGCATAAGCTTTAAGCTCAGAGCTGGCCATCTCCAATATCTGTGCCCTTCTCCAGTTTCCTCTTCTCAACCTTTTCTGTGACTACGATGGAACAGCATGTGCCCACTGAACCCGTGAGGGAGAGGAGCCCTGGTGAGACCAGCAGGGACAGAACTGAAGACTTTCCCCTGGGCTTTCGGGCCTGCTCTGACTGTGGACCTGGGAAGTGAGGAGCAAGTGACCTTGTCATCTAACTAAAGAAAGATGATGCTAATGCGGAGCCACCATCAGCCAGGGCTGACCAAGTGCTCTGAGTCTCAACACCCACCCTTCAAGGAAGCTCACATGGGTCCCTGACAGGAGGGTTGTCCTTGATTTTCCTTCTGCCACAAACATTACTCCATGGTGGCTTTTAAAGCCCTTTATCTCTTCGGAGCACCGTACCTTCAGCGTGCCGGACCATAGAGCCCAGATCTGGCGGCACTGAGGATGGAGCTCGGGAAGGTCTCAGAAAGGAAGATCAGGCCTCTGACTCCAATTAAGGGGAAGGAGAAATGTCAGGGTGGGAGGAAGTACACTCCCAGGCAGGGCTGGGCTGTAAGGGATGCATTTAATGGAATAGCCCCGGCGGTGCTGAAAGGCAGCCAAGGTACAGTGAGGAGCCACCTGTGGGAAGCAGGAGAGATCGCTGCTCCTGCTAAAAACATTGATCCTCATGTTCCTCACATTTACCCCACTCCCAGCCCCTTCCTGACCTGCGTCTGGGCTCCAAAACTTGACTTGTGGTGTTGGATTTTTTCCCCACTACCGGACCCCTTCTTATCCTAAGTCTGGCTCTAGAATGCTTAGGCCACTGTGTTGGGAGCAGGAAAGGGTTGAGTTTTTCTCCCTCCAAATTGTACAGGAAGCATTCAGGAGATGTTTCTAGTACCTCTGGCAGAAGTACAAATTCCTGACACTCAAGCCACCTGCAAAGGGGGGTCCTCCAAGAACCAGAGGTAGCAGTTTAGTAAGAGGTGGCTGGGCGCTCCTCTCTGTCTTCGGGCCCTTTGGAGACAGGCAGGTAGGAGCACAAGGTCTCAGGCAAGATCACAATGCTTGGAGCTGACCAAGGAGCCGGTCACCTCATTACCATGTCAGCCTTTCACTACCTGTGTCTTGGCGGCTCCATAGGGCAAAAAGGTACTTGAATGGTTAGAGAAGAGATAAGAGACCAAGACAGTGTGTGCCTGCGAGAAGGGGTATGTGTGACAGGTGAGAGACAGATGCAGAGTAATTTATGAAAGAAATTGGGTGCGTGTTGTGTGTGTGTGTGTGTGTGTGTGTGTGTGCGCGCGCACACACACGTGACAGAGACAGACAGTGAGAACAGAAAGTATTCTTTGATCCCAGTCTTGGACCGAGACCATTTTCCCTTCCTTATTTAGATGGAAATAAATGTTTAGAAGCAATTGTCATCTGCTCGTCCCAGAGAACCTGCACAGCTTCACAGCTTTAGCCTTATCTTATTTTATATTTAACCTCATTAGCCCTGTGGGCCCAGCCTGGGCTGGATCATTATGGCAGGCACACAGGACCAGGGACTCTGATGTTTGTCTCTGCTGAGGAGTGTCTGGTATAGTAATTAACTTTGAGGTCTTGAGTACAACAGGATATGAGGTGGAGAGGGGGCGAGAATCAGAAAAACCCTGGTTAGTTTGCAGGAGTCATCATTAAACAGAATCCAGTGGTTTGTTTATTTGCTGCTCACACAGGAATATTTATCCTATCCAGTTGCACAGCAAAAAGGTGAAGAGTCTGATCTGAGGCTTTAGCTGCCTGTGTTGGAATCTCACATTTCATCTGCAAGATGCTAGGCAAGTTGCTGTATGTGTCAGAGCCTCGGTTTCTTCATCCGTCAAATGGACACGATTAAATGAGTATTAAATGAGATGCAAAGTTAAAGGACCTGGCACGGAAGGGAAGCGGTCCAGGGTGCCCCATGTGTCTGTGTGGGGCCCAGGCTTCTACTGTACCTGCAGCTCCCAGTTCTGTCACGGTGGCACCATCTCACTTGAGTCCTGCCTGCCTCCATTGCTAAGAGCACGCACCCTGACTCCTGTATTTCTGAACACTATTGTATAAGTAGAGTTTACATTACCTTTACCCTTCATCTTTGAAACTGGGCCACGCCAGTTTTTCCCTCTCACATTCACTGGCCCATGCAGAAGCGAAATGGGTTCCTTCTTTCAGCACCCAGTTTCTGGAATTTTGTGGACTTGTCCTGACAGCCACTAGAGGGCACATCCGGGGTCTCCGGGCTCTGCGTTTCTTGCTGATGGATTTTGAAAGCCCAAAGTCAATAATTGCACAACTCTCAGAGGCGAAGACCCCAATTGCGGTGCAGATGACAGGAACAGAATTTCAGAGCTGGAACTAATCAAGGAGACTTACCACATGGTGAAAAACTCCATGCTGTATCCTTCTGTGAGGTTAAGCTATATGTTTTGTTCTAACAAGACCATTTATAATTATTTTACCCCCAAACGATCACTGACTGCAAAATGCCTTCCTATAAACAATCAAATAAAATCAGTATCATTTCCTCTTAATTTGTCATGCAATTAGTGCCTGATTAGAATTTCCCAGACTCTGTTTCTTCTGTTTTAGGAGGCTGGGCAGCTGTTGGTCATGATTTTTTCGAGTGAGGGGAAATGTGGTTTCAAATCATAGCTTCCTTCTTACAACTCTTTAGCTCTTGGCAGGTCACCTTTCTGACCCTCAGTCTTCTCCTCTATAAAATGGAAATAATGATAATCCTTTAAAGGACTTCTGTGATGGTAGATGTATAATGAGCATAATATCAGGGGGTATAAAAATTTTTCAAATGCAGATATTATGATTATTTTGCTTTTTTAAAAAAAATGACATCAGTAGTCACAAACATCTTTGATAGATCTTGGAGAACAGCTGATTACTTTCAGGTTCGCAATTAAATATGTTGGTTCCACTACTGTCACAGTTTAAATTTTATCCACAATGATTCCTTGTTAAACATTTATAAGACCATTTCAGAAATATGCATTTTATATGGAACACTAATGCCAAATTACAATTAGTAACAATTTTTATAACAGCTCATAACTGAGGTCAGGAACCATATATGCAAAATGACAAGAACCACCAACAATGGCAAAGAAACTAGCAAGGCTGCTTGGCCATTCCTAACATTTCAAATGAAGGTGCTGCATTTAATTAATTTCTAGCAGGTTTAATCTCAGACTTATTTAGAGCATTATTTTGCGAAAGAAAACAAACAGCCCTGCTAGAGGCACCAAACATGTTTATTCCAAATAGTTAATTAAATTTTGTCACTTCCTGCCCTGCAGCTTTCAGGCTATTCTGTTTTTCTACCATGTGGACATTTTGTCATCATTCATTTTTATTTCCTCTTCGGCCTTTTTAAAAACAGCCACGAAGCAGCAGCCCAAGCATGTGTGTAGTTGGAGCATTTTGCCAAGTTAAATTGGTTAAATACGGCCTGAGCATTGGCTGGTGCGACTGTCTCCATTTTTCCAAATCCACTGGGGTTTTTTTTTTTCAGCAGCATCAAAATAAACCTGAACAGTTGGGACCCAGAACATCAGGAGCAGTAGCAAACAAGGCTGGAAGACTCTGGAAGGCCTTCTTGTGTGGAGTGACATCGAAAGGGAGGGATAGACTGCATCCTGGTTAGAGGAAGACGTAAGAGTTGGCTTCCAACACTGCTGACTCGAACCCTTCCAGTACTTCCCTGCCCTGCAAATACAGCTGGGAAGCTCTCTGCAAAGCACAAGGTCTTCCTTTTGATTTCCGGGTCTATAGGGCCAGTGAGGAGATGGAAGCAAAGAGAAAGATAGCATTCTGCTTGCATGGGAGTGAGCAGCGTAGCAGCGTAATAAGCTATCTTCAGGAAGACTCTAGTTCCTGGTTACCTGAGGCTTAGAACACTCCACGGTTAGGGGAGTCTTTTCTTAAGAACCACTAGCCCCTGGCTCCTCCCTATTATCTCCAAAGCCAAATTAGAAAGAGAGGCTCAGAGAACAAGCTACTCTCACGCTGGTTCACAGATACATACCTGCAAGTCAATATTAGTAATACTTAAAAAAAAAAGCCTAATAAAACCACCTAACTTTGTAGATGGCGCTGAACGGACCATTTACGTATTAATTCTGTAACTGTTTGCCAAAAGCCTAGGAGGTGCCAGACGCTCTTCCATCCTTGTGTTACAGGTGACTGAAACAAATGTAGTGAAAAGACCTGTGTCCTCACAGGTATGTCTACCTCAGAGATTGCTCTGTGTTAGGCCTTCTGTGTTGCTGCATAGCAGTACGACATGGTGGCACTACCATCCAGTACGACCAACAGTGACAACGACTGGCCTTTACTGGGCACTTTCTAATTAGCCAGGCACCAGGCCAAGTGGTTTCCTATATTAAGTGCAATTAACTCTTATCAGGGAGGCAGACTATATTTTACAAACAGGGTAACTAAGGCTCAAAGAGGCTGAGCAACTTGCCCAGCATCACACAACTAGTCAGTGACAACCCTGAAATGTTGATGCGTGAAAAGATACTATAGCAGTAAGGCATTAAAAATATACATGCAACTATCAGCCTGGGCAAATGTCTACACAAAGGCATGCAATATGGATTATGCCTGGAGCACTCTGTAAACAGTGCAGGCTGTAAAAAGTTAACCCACTTGGCTTATTTTCAGAAGTGAGTCTGACTGAAACCTATTTGCTGGGGCTAGAGTAACTTACACCCAGATTCCATTCCCACAACTGAAACCTTCTTACTACAAGGACAATGTTCTCATTATAGCCATGCAGTTTATCTATTCTGTTCCTAATTGGAAAATGCTTTGCCTTCTCCTTTATGAATCTTGTTTATATTAATTTCCATAGAAACCACACATAGTCCTGCCCTTGCACATAGCTTGCATTTACCTCAAAATTGATGGCCAATAAAAGCCAGTGACTGGGCTAGGCCAGGGCCTTTGTGGATTGCACTGGCAGTGGGCATCCTGGCACCCTGCTCTTTCTCTGTCTTAGTTCTATTTTCTAATGTAATTTTTCTCAGGCCTTCATCATATATTGGGCAGGATCCTGGAACCTAATTGCAGGACTTGTCAATTAAGGGAAAGCTTTAAAAACTTAGGGCTAGAAGGGCTTAAGGAGGATAGAGTCATGTGTTTGCAGAGGTGTAGTAAGACAGAGGTGTGCCAGTTGGGTCTAGAAGAGTTTACAAATATGGTGACAAAAAAGGCTAGCTTCCCAGTTGCTGAAAGATGTACAGAGGACAGTGGAGAATGGAGGATCTAGGAGATCGAAGCAGGAAGGTTGACACAGAAGGATATTTGGAGAGCAGGAGGGATTGTTGGTGGAGCTGCCTGGTAGTTTGTCCCTTAAACTTCACACTATGAGCATCAAACTGGAAGCAGGAGAAAAGAAGTAAGTCCTTGTACCTGTGGAAACTTTGAGCACATCAGGCTCTGTCAGGTCAATAGACTGCCATGCGCTAAAAAGTCAATTGCCATTGGCCAGCAGGATGGTGACATGCCAGGTATACCACTGTTAATTTGCACATCAGCACATGCTTGAGAAGGAATATATTTTGTGGCTATAAGCAAATGCCCTGCTGCCTTTCTATACGGGTTTGTCATCCGATTCTACCATTTAGCTGTGTGTTCTTGGAGGAATGATTCTCCATCTCTGTGCCTCAGTTTCTTCTGTGCTAGAAAATGGAATGATATGTGCCTTGCAAGATTATTGTATGAAATAAGTCCTCATGATGTGTTAACTCTTATGGTTGTGGTTGATATGTTGTCATGTACAGCTTAGAGATGAAGTGATATTCCAGAGCCCACAGCCTGCAGGGATACACCATGTAAGAATATGCAAGCTCATCCACACAGTGCATCGTCCTCTGTTTCTCAGTCACCTGAGGTCGTTAGCTCAGATAAAGAGTGACAAAGTACCTAGCAAATATGGCCAGGCCCCTTAGCTATGCTAGAAGCACATAATTGCAACTGCTTATTGGGAGGCTAATTACCTAGGTGTGCTTCCTTTAGCTTGGAAAGCCTTGGTAAGTAGGGGTCTGGGGGCCTCTCCTGCTTCTCTGGTCTCCTTCAGCACCTGTACCATAAGGAAGGGCACTGACCTGGGGACAAGGTGGCATGCCAATGATGCTTTCTCGAAAAGGTCCCTTGTCCTCAGCAACCCTGGTGGGCATAGAGCAGTAATCAGTCGTGTTTCCTCTCCAGCCCAGGAGGCAGAAAGTTTCACATTGGGCTCCAATTAACTCTGAGGAAACAATGGGTTTCTCCAGAGTCTGGCAGTTCTGAACAGGTCTAAGGAGGTGTCACACAGCCTTGGAAAATAATTACAGCTGAAATGACGATGCCTCCGATCCTGGGCTCCCGCCACTACACCTCAAACAAATGCGTGTTTCTCCTTCCTCACAAGGTTCACTGCTCTTAATTGCTACCCTGCTTCATTAAGGGGCAATTAATTTTGTGACTTGGTTTTAAAAGGCAGTAATTATAAGGTGAGGACAAAAAGCCCATGGTTAAACATAATCAGGCTGGATGTTAAAAGGTGCTCCCTGGCAGATTAAGGAAAGAGGGAGAGAGAGAAGGAGCCCACGTCCTAGGAAAGTTCTTTCCTCCTTGGCCCCCTCTTTCCTTGACACACAATGGCCACTGCTGTTGCAGGGTTATAGTGGGACACCCCATCTTTTTCTGTCCGGTTAATAGGACTTTGTCTCTTGTTCTTCTGCGGTTCTGAGATTATGTCCAGGGGGATTCTCCTACCAAGAAATCAACCAGAAGGCCCAGACCATGCCCAGGAACCTGGAACCTTGGCTGGGAGAACACAGCTTCCTAAAGATACCAGCCCCTGGGTCCTCATTCCACAAATAGAGTCGCATTCTTTCTCGGTGCCATTCTTCCTACACCGTCCTTCGTTCTTATCATGCATCAGATGTTTTCTCAGAGCATTCTAGACCCTGTACTAGACTCCTGCGATGGAATACTGAGCAAGACAAACAAATTGTGCCCCTAGGAGGTAAATCAAGTGCAAGAGCTGGATGGTAATGAATTAAGAACCCAAGTCAGTAATTGAAGTGACAAAAAATGCCAGAAAAGACAAATTCAGAGGTCACTGGACCATAAAATGGGGCCATCAGTGTGGTCAGGGAGATGGTCCCATGAAAGGGTCTTTACAGCGAGAAAGAATAGGACACAGCTAGCAGCTCAGTGTAGAACGGAGAATGAATTCCAGGCCCAGGGAAGCTGGACAAAGGCTCTTACTCAGGACTGAGTAACACCTTCATGAATAGGAAATGAAAGTCACAGAACAGGAAGGGATGTCGTGAGATAAAAGGAAGATGTAGGTCATATACTGGGCCTCAGTTTTCCCAGCCATAAAATAGTGAGGATAAAATGAAAGCGATGCCCTCCAGCGGCTGCGTGACATAATCCTAGGTCCTTCCCAGTGCTTGGCTTTTCTCTTAGGATAGAGGGCAGAGTGAGAGTCACTGATCTCACCAGACCGACCCTATTTACTGCGGGCAGTGTGAGATACTGGGTCTTCCCTTTGGTATGACAGATTTCTCTCTCCCTTGTGCCATGTGGCCGTATGAGTCTCCTTCTTGTGAGCACTCTCATACCCCTTGCACATACACTGTGGGTATACACATATGCACACGCATTGTTTCTACAAATCAAATCCTACCACAGCACTGCCGTGTGAATTTTGGGTGTGGGTGTTGGACTGAGGCTACATCATGGCTTTGCTAATTACTCTCTACTCACCCCCAACAAGAGTATTTTACTTCCTTCTACTTCAGTTTCTATTTGTGGAAAAGGAAGAGGAGACTGTCGTTTCTTTGATGCTGTTTGGCGTAGATCAGAGAAGCTGTGGAAAGCCCTCAGCAAAGAGTGAATCTTATAAAAGAGTTACCTAACTAAGCACACTGATATTACTGTGCTACATAGCACCGTGTCTCATTCCTTGCAATTGCTTAATAAATGATATCATGGTTATTAAACATTTCATAACCCGCTTCTCAGCTAAAGATGGAATTAACAAGAGCTTTTGAGGTAAAGAGGCAGAGACATAACTTACACAGGGCTCGCTTTAGGATTCATCTTCCTCCCTCCTTGCCTCATTTTGTACCTTAGCGGCATCATCCCAGAGCAGCCCGAAGGCATATTGCTTCACCATTGGCCAACTGGGAAAGAGACATTGTCTGACAGCTGTGGTGTGAACAGCCACCAGAACAGCCTCCTAGTGTCTCTCCTGGGGCACAAATGACTCCATCCCAAGACCTGAGTTGGGGAGATTGGCAGCCCCACTGCATGGTTGGAGCTTAGGGGTAGTTGTTGGGCCAGAAACAGGCTCCCCACACAAAATGGGGAGAGAAGCAAAGGAAAGGCTGTTGGGGAGATCTTGACTACAGCTCATATCTGGACTGTACCATAGACCCAACTTTCCTGTGCTATGGACCCAACCCTTATATCCATGCGAGGAGAAGCCCGTAGGCTTGACACATGCCACAGTTTGAGATGGAACCTGGATATTCCAGGAACCCCAATTTACACTTAAGTCTTGGAGCTAGTGAACTGTTTTTCTATTTCTCTGTCTCTGGGCTGAATCCAGTGGGCAGTGACCCAACACTCCAGTGATTTGTGAGCCTGCAGGAGGAGGGGAGAAGCTGATTGTGGAGTCAATGATTACTCTGCCTGAGCAGGGCCTTATCTTTATTTATAGCTGGCTGAGCCTCCCAGAGCCCAGTTTTTGCCCTTGAGTGACTAGTGCACTGCAGTTTTAGTTCATAAAACCCTGTTTGTTTATAATCCTTAACGGATTCTGTTTTATTAAAAGAGAAGGCTCTGTGCAGAGTATAAATAAAGTTAACTGGTTAAGTTTTATTTTGTATTCACAGTGAGTATGCAGTGGGTGAGAACTCAAACCAGCATTATGCACACCCACGATCTGAATTTATTTGGAAAAAAATAAATCTTAAGAATATTTGAGATCTGGACAAAACCTTTTCTAATGACAGTACTGAGGACAGGTAGAAATAAGATCTTAAAATCAACCTGCTACAGTAGATTTTTTAGAAGTTTGTCTATGAGACAGGACAGCAGCTAGTATGTCTTTGTGTTCCACGCCATAATTAGCACTGGTGTCGACTGAGATCCTTTCTGTTTGAATTAAGATTTCTTAATTCGAAGGGTTGCTTCTTGGAGCAGGTGGCAGGGAGCAGATCTTTAAGGATGGGTCATAGGCTGACCATCACAGAAGCGGAAGGAAGGAAAAACACATGACTCAGTTGATAGCAATGGAGAAAAGTTGTTTGGTGTTGCAAGAGGGGCTGCTTACATAGGGAATGGAGATGGTACTGGGGGAGCAGGTCCTGCTGTTGGATGTCGGCCCAGCCGGGAGTTTCATACTTGACTTAAGAGAGAATGAGAAACCACTGATTTCTTGAGGCATAGCACAGCATGCTTGGACTTCAGTTTGGCCCTTGCAGTTCTTGATACCTGTCAGTTTCATCCAGCTGCACTGACCCTCAGAGGTAGCTCTTCCCTCCTGTAACCCGTATCTCCCCTGCATCATGGAAAAACGGCCTACAGTGCTTTCCTGTCTTGCCCTCGCCTCACCTTTCCTCCTCCTGTCTTTGTAGTTGCTGCTGATGGGGTGGAGGTGGTCTCTGTGGGAAGGTTTGTTCTTGGGAGGGAGGAGGGGGGCATGTCAAGGTCTCTGCAAAGTGAAACTGCTCTGAATTTCTTACCCAGGGCCTGCTGCAGACTTCAGCGGTTTTCAAATAAACTTTGCTGCTGGTGGACTAGATAGTTCTTTGAGGTCTTTCTGTAGCAACCTTGTGAGGGAGAATGGAAGCCTAAGGGTGAAAGTGAAGTTTGCAAGGGCGAAACTCTAGGGAGTGCCAGAAATAACATCCTCCCACTGCCCTTCCTCCCTAGCCTCCTTCCTTCCACCTATCCAACAAATACATTAAGCTCCCATTATGTATTTGGTGTTCTGCACCGAATAGCCCACTTTAGAAGGGTTCTTTGGGAAAGAAAGATTGAAGCATGGTCATTGTCCATAAGCACCCAGGAAGGCATGACAAGGAATTGGCCCTTTTTTGGAAACCCTTTCTCTGTGCCCATCGCCAGCTTCACAAATGGACTCTGGACTGTTATCTCATGGGACCAGAAGACACCTCAGCATCATTCTTGACCACGGCAGGGCTGCGGGCAGAAACTTCCAGCTTCCCCCAGTGTGCTCAGGGGCTCATTCCTAAACACCTGATGTGCCTACTGCATACTAACAGGCCACTCCTGACTTCTTCCCCACTGAGTCACCCCGCAGGCCTAGAGGACCATGCGTGCCCACCCAGCCTGCAAAAGCCCCTCCCACATTGCCCTACCCACAGAACCTTTCCTGTCCTCACTCAGCGGTGGCAGGGCACACCAGCTGGCACTGTAGTTGGAGGGGTTGCCGTACCAAAGATGCTAATGCTGCGAGGAACTGGGGTTGTCACTCACTAAGTGGGATCATGTGCAAACTGCTTAACTCCCTGAATCTCCTTCTCCTTCGAACACAAGTTTTGAGGGAATAGTCTTGAGTCCTTTGCAGCTGTGGCATTTTCTGACCTAATTCAATATTAGCTTTTTTTACTATGAGGGTCAGTTCCACCGTCTACCCTAGTGATGGCGGGAATAACAAAGGATTAAGGGGACCTGGGTCCCTGTTTTTTATTATTGTCTAAATATAAACAAGAGCCTATCATCCATTGCTGAGCAGAAGTGGATGCTGGGTCTCCACTGAGACTGTCCGTCATTCCTGCAGCCCCGCGCGCCTTGCCCTCAGGCCTCTGTTGCTAGCCGATGTGCTCAGCCTGGCAGGCTGCATGGGTAAGGGGATGGCATATGTGGAGCTCTTCATGGGCAGCCCCTGGCTATGGTCCCAGCCTGCTGGTCTCCCTTGCCCATTATTGGGAGCTTTTTTTTTTTTTCAGTAGCCCTAGAATTGTGCCCATAGCTATAGCCTTGGTTCAGAGGCCCTGTGAAGATTTCAGCCACCAGGGAGAGCCCGTTTCTAGCCCCATCCAGGGCCATGGGTAGATGGCAGCAGGCCCGTCAGCTCCTCCCAGGTGAGGCTCGTCTGCTGCACTCTAGGTGATGTTTGAGCTGCAGTTAATACATCAATATTTACTCGGGAGGGTATCTGGCAAAGAGCAAGTCCCTGGACACTGACAGATAGATTGCTTTCTTCTGTAGCATTCTTCATTGTTTTGGGGGTGCAGACACAGAGGGCATGCTGAACTGCTGACAAGAGGCGTGGCAAGAGAGCCCTGTTTTTCCCAGGAGAGCCCCAGTCTCACAGTCTGGCACGATGTGACTTTGTCCGTGCCTCCTGCTGTGCCCATCACTAACTGTTCTTTTGACATATTTCACTTAATCCAGCTTCACTGGAATTCTGCTCCTTACACTCTTACTTGTTTCCGTGACTTCGCCGGAAGCCCTCGGGGTTGGGCTGGTCCTACAGGGAGAAGAGCTCCAGGACTGAGAGAACCAAGACAGAATCAGACCGCAAACAAGCCTCTTGACCACTCGAGGTCTCAGTTGTCCCTGAGAAATGCTGACGCTGCTGATAAGAGAGTGAGAAGGAACAATGGCCCTCATGCTCCTGAAGCAATTTGCATGGTGCATCCCACAAAAAAAACCCTCGGTACAAAGTGGATCTTGTCAAGCATTATTTTTCGCGTTCACTACATGGTGACTAAAGGGTCCTTTTTCCCTACTGTAAATGTCTGGAGGACAAGGACTGAGTGCTGTCCCTCTTTGGGGGTCTTTCTGTTTCTCTTCTAAAGGCGCAGTGCTAGGTACAGAGCAGAGGCTACCGACAGCGTGGGCTTTCACGCAGCCACCTCCATCAAAACTAGTAGTCTCAGTGCTGCGCAGTAGGAAGCAGGAAGAAATCAATGGCAAATTAGTCTTGGTCTTGGGACAGGGCTTGCAGGAGCAAAATGAGGGAAGGGAAGTTCTGTCAGTGATCTCTTTGGAAGCTGGTCAAAGAAGACAGCAGTTCTCCGCAGTGATCAGCCACAGTAACTTGTTACTTAGAATAGCGCGAAAGCTTTCACATTGTTCTCTAAAATAGAGAACAATTTTCCCCATGATGGTGTCACAGATGCCTTTTCCATTCGGAAGCACTTTCTTGATGTGCGAGTCATATTGCATAACAGCTGGGGCACCCGGAATCTGGCACATCCCCGGCTCAGCCTGTGCAAATGTGTTGTGCAAAAGGCAAAGAGCCGTTAGATAGCAGGGAGACCAGACCGGGAGGCCAGGCCTGGAGTTCTGTCGGACAGGATCATAGAGGTCAGGTCTGAGCAGCGCGCTGTGGGGACTCACTGTGCATCAATCAGGCTGTGACACAAAGTATTGCATGTCCGTTACCTCGTGTCATCTACTCAGAAAGGCAAGGGTCTTGGGTAACTCTCCCCAGAACCAGATTCTGAGCTAGAAAATGTTGTCTGAGAAGAAAGCTTGGAGGAGGTGGAAGGTTGGACAGGCGGAAAGGCAGCCATGCAAAGCCTGCGAGTGGGGTAGAAGTCCAGCCTCGGCTTCATGTGAAGTGTGAATGATGCTTCCTTCCTTCCTTCTGGAAGGCCGTAATATGCATCTGTATTCCCTGGAGACAGGGGGACATGTCTTACAGCAACCTGTCATTGAGACAAAGTGACACTTCCCAGTGCCCATTTTTCAGATGAGGAAACTTGAGTCCTACAGTGTTTCCATCCTTGATCCACTCATGTGAGGAGCTAGTACTCAAACCTAGTTGTCTATCTCCAGAGGCTTTGGTCTTGTGTGGCTTCTGTGCTGCCTTCTGTTAAATCATTTTTCCCAGCTGAAGGCCAGGTAGGTACCAGTAAACCAGAAATATAAGAACGGTCAGGAGAGGAGCACTGAGCTAGCTTGGACTTGAGGCTGCTCTGATGTAAACAACTCACCCTGCTGTCCCGAGGGACTTTCTCTGTTCTGGCACTGAACCCCGCAAATCCAGGGGAACCCCTCATTCCTGCACAGCAGAGGCTGCTCGGTCAGCTTTGGATGGAGCAGAGTGAGGCTATGAGGGTCTGTGTGGCACCAGGCCAGGCAGCTTTAAAGCAGGCAAAGCTGTCACTCCAGGGCTCCGAAGGTCAGAGTCACCTCCACTGGTGGCGGCATGGGGGTGGGGGACGAGGTGGGGGAGCCAGCAGGAAAACCCAGCAGGAGAGCAGTGCTGCAGGAGGTCGGCAGGGAGGGTGGTCTGAGGCACCAGGGTGGGCATGGAAAGGAGGGCGCTCTGAGGAGGGAAGGTGAGAGGAGTAAGCTAGCAGCCCCCTGAGGCCCCCTCAGGGAGCTTGCCTGAAATAGATACCTTCTCCTGCCTCCTGCTTCCAAGCAAGCTGTTTAGCTCTGTGTGTGTGTGTGTGTGTGTGTGTGTGTGTGCATGTGCGTGTGTATGTGTGTGTGTGTGTGTGAGTGGAGAGAGTGGGGGGTGCAGATGGATTGAGAGAGAGAGGAGAACGATAGTTAATCTGATGAGGCAATATTGCTCTTTTGTGTCCCAAAGACATCCATAGGGTCAGGCAGGCAGAGTTGTGCTTCCGGAAGGCTGGACTCGTGCTGCGTGTGAGGCCTGTTCTGCAGACCTTCGGAGAGCTCCAGTGTCAGCCTGGGACCATGGAACTTGTGCATAGTCGTGCCCTTTGCTGGAGCCTTCTGGGTAGGAAGCCAAGAGGGTGGATGGGATCCAGGGTGTGGAGAATTAAGAGCAGAAGCAGTGCTCAGTCACCAGGATTGAGCTGTGAGTGTAACAGTTCCACGGTGTGTGTGTGTGTGTGTGTGTGTGTGTGTGTGTGTGTGTGTGTGTGATACATATCAACTTCTTTAACTCAGAATACCTGGCCTGTTCTCAGATAGAAAGTGTAATCCAGACCTAGAGCAGGAGCTGTGGGGACCTGAAAGAAGGGGCCAGAGCTCTCCAGGGTTAACCTCCAAGCTCACATTAGCAAGTCCCTCCCTGACGCTGAAAAGGAGTCCATTCTGACCCACCTATCTAAGTACTGCCTCCTGCCATTTCAGGAATGAGGTTGGTTAAGGGAACTTCCAAGGCCGTGACAGGGTCTCGTCGATGTCCTGCGCGCCACCTCTACGCTCGCCAAGCAGAGGAGCAGATGGATGTGGTGGTGGGAGGCCTGTGTAGGGGAGTGGCTGGGGCTGGGGCTGGGCCGCGGGTGTGGAGGAGACACTGGGCATCACCTGCCTTTTCGGGCATGGGGAACAGAGTGCTTGGAGGACTCGTGCTGCCCTTTTCTTTCCGTCACTAGTGTCCCTACTGCAATTTCCATCTCATAGTCCGGGTGCTTGTCTTTACAGGTGAGCCAAAGCCTGTGATTCTGAGGCCCACTCGGAGACAATGGTTGCCTCACTCCACCGCTGCTGCCACCCATCCGGGTCCTGCCTGGGAGGTGGCCTGGTCCAGTCGCGTTCCAGCATCCTGTAGTATATAAACTTTCTGACATTCCTCTTGTGCCCCGAAGAGGAATATGTATGCTTTACAGTAAATGAATGCATCTAAATATATAAACACTGAAGAAGGGTGTTATGAAACAATATTTCCCCTCATTAGTAATGATAAAAAGTTTTATGTGTAATGAAGGTAAATATCGGTTCTAGGTTTTTGGTGATGTCTGTGGTTTGTCATGTCTTGATTATATTAGTCTCAACAGTCCCTCAGTGGGTCTTATGAACCCAGAAATAGGACACAAGCCACAGGTTAAAAAACACTCATCGAGCTCCCTTCTCGTTTTATAGGGGGAAGAACAAGTGGACAGTCAGGTTTGCAGCCCAAATCCATACATACTTACTGAGCATCTACCATATGCCAGGAGCTGCTGGACACCACGTATATAGTGCTGGGCAGATCACTGTGATCTCTGCACACAAAATACTAAGCCACTTGTGGGAGAGGTAGACTTAAGTAAAAACAATAACCTATGTATGGAATTTTAATATGAGATCCAATGAATGCTATTGAAAAAGCTAGCTACCAGCTCCAGAACAGAACAGCTGGAGGCGGAGATGGTCTAGGGTTATTACCTGCAGGGAGATCAGGAGAGCTCTTTCTGAGGATGTGAAATTCAAGTTAAGTCATATAAGAAAATGCAGCAGCTTCAGAGGGACAGGAGAGAGGGCAGAGGAGATGGAAGAACGAGAGAGGAATGTTTTGAATAAGGGACATGGCATATACAAAGACCTACAATCAGAGAAGAATTGAATTAAAAGCAGCCCAGTGCAGCTGGGGCATAGCAGGGGCTAGCCACAGCAGGGCGGAGGCACTAGATGGTTGCAGGGAGACCTCGTCACCTGCTTCTTTTAGATTTTGATGAACAGTAGTCTGGTCAGTGAGTAGCACTGAGAAGTCTTATTCAAGCAGGTGACATTTCCCATTTATGGCTCTAAAATGTCTCCTAAAGGTGTAGAATGGAAGTTACAGAGGCTGGGGAGAGAAAGGAGAGGGAGCCCTGGCTGGGAAAGGATGTTGAGTGCCTCATGACAAAGGAATGATAAGTGTTGGAGGAAGATATGTTTGCCCTGAGTTGAACATAAAAAACTTGTACAGGTATGGAAATACCACATAGTATTCTGTGAATATATACAGCCTTTAAGTGCCACAGTTTTGTTTTGTGTTTTGATTTTTTGTGGTACCGGGGATCAAACTCAGGCCCTTAGGCTTCCAAGATAGGCATGGTAGGTACCACTTGAGCTAAATCCCTGGTCCTTAGGTGCCAGTTAAAAAAAAATAATAATAAAATGCTTACAAAACTATAAGATAGATAAACATTTGAGGGCCAAAGTGGGTAAGAAATAATATCCACAACAAACAATAAAAATAATGTTAAAAAGTAAAATAAAACATCCCCTTGCCTACTACGGGGAGAGAAGATCAACAGGACCAAGCATGAGAAGAGAAAGATCCACTGATTTTCGTCTGTGGTCTAGAGGGAAGCCAGTGGCTCTGCCTCTGCGGTGGCCCAGAGCTTTGTGCATTTAGAACAACTGCATTATTAATGAAACATTTGCATCTTAGGAAATGATAAAGCGGGCTGCTACAAGTAAAAATTAAGTAACTCAATTTGTTTTAACAGCTTGCGCTCTAGTACAGCAATTTGTTTGGCATATACACAGGACTCCATCAGAACAGTAATTATGCCATGCTAATTATTTTACTGCATTGTGTACATCTGACATTTAATTACAAGAAACTATGTGAGAGTAGATTTTTTTCTTCCCTCCGCCTGCCTGACAGGTAGTTTTGTTTCTCATACATTCTTTGCACCTACATTGTCTTGATGCCAAGTTGTCATCTGCGATGGAATCGTGTTTCCATGACAGCTTTGCTCAGCCATGTTGCCTGCAAGTTGCAGACAATCACCAAAATAAACAGTTGACACAGATGTCATTCCCATCCTCCCCGTTCTGCCTCCCCCTCTCCCTTAATCTGGCTCCTACTATAAAGATTGTATTTTCTCCCTACTTTGAGAAGGAGACCAATTCCTGTCAACCTTGAGCATCCTTTGATACATCAACACATCTCTTGGTGGCTTTTCCCTGACCTCTGCCCTTCTCCATGGAAACTGTTGGCAAGCTGACTACGGCGGCTCTGCACAGAAGCCACAGCTCTGCGGCAGTGGGTGGTAGACCGGAAGGCTCCAGGCTTTGCTTTCCCTTAGAAAGTGGCAAAGGTGGGCTCACCATTCAAGATGCCAAGGGGATGGGCCATGGCCATGGCATGCCAGTCACAGGGCGTGTTGACAGATAAGGTAAAGCTGAGCAGGCCTGGTTCCTGGGCCATCCCCACTGAAACAGCCCTGAGGGAAGGAAGTGTGAGTGGGGGGAGTCTGGAAAGACTGGAACCGCTTTGTGTCAGCAGAAATACAAGATCTCAACTGGGATGGAGGCAGGAAGACTAGGAGGAGAAGCAGGTCCTGAAGCTCATCCATTTTCTTGCTAGTGCATTCTCTTGATTGGTGGAACCCTAACAGGCCCTCAGTGAACAGGAAAGGGTGGTCTGTGTCCCCACTAGACACACTCAGGAATCCCACATGGTTTTTGTGAACACTGTCAATCTGCTTCTCCACTCCTTCCTCTTCTTGCTCCCTTTTCTCCTCCCTGTTAGCATCTGCAGACATTCCTGAGAACCCAGTGTGGGTCGAGCATCATGTCAAATAGGTTTGTATGTAGCTGCAGTAGCACAAGAGTTAATTGCAGGAGCTTAAAGGGATGAGTCTGCGGAATCCTGACACAGGTAGCAACTAGCAGAGGTGGTCCTTCCACAGTGACACTGAAGCCCCAGCTCCCTCGTCTCCTGGACCTCTTGCCATGTGGCTTCTAACTTCACATTCTCAAGAATGCTGCCACATAGAAGTGATCCTTATGACAGGCTTTCTCTCTGGACTGTTTCAGCTGTAAGAAGCTAAATCCTTTCACTCAGATCTTTTCTGCCAAAATTACTTCACATATATGTGCCTAGCTGGCAGGTCAAGTGGAGAAAGAGAGCATGTTTTAGATTTATACCCTCAGTGGTAGGGGCAGATCAGGGAGAACCAAGTTAAGAACAGCTTGAGCGAAGCTAAACCAGAGTTGACCAAGGAGGTGCAGTGTGGAGAACAGATATACTGACCTCTAGCCCTCCTTTCTCCAAACTGAAAAATCCATGTGTTATGGCTTGTGTCTAGAAGTCCCCCAAAGCCTTGTGTGATCCTAAGTGGCTTTTTCAGAGTGGCCGGATCTAGAGTATGTGATGCTGGGATGAGAGTGTGTGATTGTTAAACTACTGCACTGACTGGTTTAGCACCATCCTAACCTTGGTAGGCTAGAAAAAATAAAAGGGGTAGGAAGACACTGGCAAGTTTCTCTTCTTGATTTTGCTGCTACCGTGTGGGCACCATGAACTGTTTCTGCTCTGCAGCATCCCTGTGCCATGTGCTACCCCACCTTGGAGCCAGCTGATTATGGACTCTACAAACTGTGAGCTAAATAAGCACTTTCCCATCTAACTTTGGGTGTCAGTACGTTTTGTCTCAGCCATGAGAGAAAAGTAATTGAGACACCATGTATTAAAAATCAACTAAGTCAGTGGAAGGCGATAAACTTACAGTACTGGGAAATAATTTGGATTTGATTCATATTTTAAGAGATGAAGAAACTAAGTTAAAGATAAAAGGGACTGACTGAAGGCAAGTAGGACAAGAATCCTGCTTGACAGCCCCTGCCAATCAGGGGTTCTCACCTTGGTGAACAGCAGAATGACCTTCAGGCTTGTTAAAATACCCTGGCTGGGCCCCACCCCAAGAATTCAGAATCTAGTAGGTGCGGGGCCAGGCCTGAGAATGTCCAACAAGTCTTGAGATGATATTGATGCTGGTGATCCAGGGACCCCACGTGAAGAACCACTGAGCTAATCAATGGCAAACATGCAATTTACAACCAGTAATCTCAAAGCAAATTTCCTAAACTATGCTGTTTTAATTTGCGACTCTTTGTGTGTTCTTTAACAACTAAATAACATAGTAGGAGATAATCAATGTAGTGAATGGGGGAAAACCAGACTCAATTTTAGGTGCCCCTGTTGTTTGGAAGCTAGAGGCTCTTTATTCCTGGCCACATCTCACAGCAGTGACAGTGATGTGTCCTCAGACACGCTATGCTTCCTGTGATTGCCAAGACAAGTTAAGCAATCCTACCCCCAAACTCTAAGATCCTCCCTGCTCCAAAATCTGAAACTTCTCGAGGGCATGTATGATACAGCGAGAAGAAAATTCTATGCCATGAAACTTTGTTCTGTGCACATAATCATTAAATATGTTGCATAAAATGACCTTCAGGACATATATATAAGGTACATATGAGGCATAAATGAATTTCCTGTTTAGACTTGGGCCCCCTTCCCAAGAACCTCATATGGTACTGTGTATGGAAGCATTTCAAAGATAAAAACACAATCTGAAATAATTCTGGTCCTAAACACTGCAGATACCAGGTAGTAAACCTCTATTATGTATTTAGTGAAACTTTCATGTTTCTCCATTCTTTTTCACCAAGTGAATCGGTCTCTATAAATAGTGTATGGCAATGTTTTGTGTATTTTTGAACATTGCATCATCAGTAGCGTCACTATGTGTTGTTCTTCATCATACATTTTTCATCCAGTATTATGTTGCGCTTTAGTCGTGCCGATACATGTCAGCCTAGTTCACTTAACTGCTTTGTAGCATTCCGCATTCATGTGCCATAAGGTTTTTATCCTTCTCTCCCATTTCAAGTTGCTTTCAATAAAATTAATAGGGCTTTTTTTTTTGAGACAGAGTCTCACTTTGTAGTTCAATCTCACTATGTAGCCCAGGCAAGCCTCGAACTCAGCAATCCTCCTGTCTCTGCCTCCCGAGTGCTGGGATTACAGACGTGAGCCACCACGCCTGGCAATAGGGCTTTGATATCATTATTAATGGCAGCAATACATTCAAGTGGGACATCATTTTGAACTCATTTCTTATATTTCCCTACCCTTGTGATTCTTATACTTGGGACAATGCTTTTTAATATCCTTCCATTCAATACCATCAGAGCTGCTGCTATTGTGCACATCTTCTAGGCAAAGAAACCAAAGTTCTGTATGGTTGAGTGACTTGCCTGGGTCCTCAGCAAAGAGACCAAGGAAGCTCTAATCAAATCACCTCACTGTAATTCCAGCTCTCTTTCTACTAGTCTATCAGGACAGCTTGCAAGCCTAACAAAGATTGCCGTTGTCCATCTTTATTCTCACTTGAGGTCTTGATGTCTTAAAAATTACCTTTTAATTTTGGATTAATTTTTAAATTTACAGTGAAGTTTGCCTGTGCCAGCTTCTCCCTTTATTTAAATCTTATGATGGTAACTTGACCAACATTAAGAAACTCAGACTGTAGACTACCACTTATCATTTGACTGTCTCCAGTTTGCCCATGAATGTCCTCAGTCCCTCCCAGGACCTAGTCCAGAGCACCATCTTGCTTGTAGTTGTCATGTTTTCTCAGTCTCCTTTGCTTGATGGGTTTCTCAGTCTCTCTTTGTTTCTCATCACTTTGACTCCTTAAGGAATACTGCTTTATTTTTAGTTCATTCCAAATGTTCAAATGAGATAATGTCAAGAATTTAAGAGACATAACCAGCCCACTGGAGGATAAGGCTTTGGTTGCAGTTCAGCACATCCGAAAGGGGCATCTTTTCCATACCACGGTCCGCATCCTCTCCTAGGACAAACACGCAAGGAGATGATGGGATGACACAGTACAGAGTGTGGAGGCTCAAGGAACCAGGTGCTTGCTGAGTATGGAAAATTGTAGGTTTCAACACACTAGCAGCTTATCGAGGAATTATATATAACCACCTCCCCTGCCACATCCAAATCCAATTCCAAGTGACTTGTAATCACAGTTTGATGCTGCTGGATCTCCCCCAGCACTGCCTATTCCTGTGAATATGTGTATCTTTCAGAATTCAGTCCTTAATTCTGAAGACTCGAAATACCTGTCATTCACAAAGGAACTGGGGTGAGCCACTGTCTCTTGGGTCCTGTGGTGCTGTCACCAGAAAGAGTTTAATAATTATATTTCCCAGACCCATTGTCCATATTGGCTGGCAACACAGAGGGATCAGAGAATTCTTTGAAACAGTACCCAAGTTGTTGGGCAAAGATATATTACGCTACAGAATGGAAGAGCCCAGAAAGGATTCATTCTTAGAACTTACTAGACAACCACCTACTCTAAATATATTTAAGTACACAGAGACATATGTACATCTACACTCACATGTGCAAGCGCACACACACACACACACACACACACACTTCCATCCTCCTTTATACGTTAGAACATTAATGCAGAAAATTTCAGAAAGTAGCATATAAGAATGAATAACCTTGACCCACTTCTGAAATACAGTTTTGTTGATAGTTAACCTGTCCTTTTCTATTATATTTACTTGTCTACAATGATGTTAGACAACATCCTTTTTAATATCCTTTCATTCAGTACCATCATAAGCATTCTTCCTTAAGCAAGCTTTAAGTACATGTCCACTAGTCTTTCGTTTAAATAATCTTTAGTTCATTTAATCATTCTATGGCCCTATGAGTAGATTGTCACAGCTACCATAAGTCATTTTGAAAATAGAATGTTTCTCAGCATATTTATTGGATTATTTCTATAAGATAGACCCCTGAAGTGGAATTAATGAGGCAGAGGTCATAGACATTTTTAAGGCTTTTGGTGGACTTTGGAGCCAAGGGGAACCCATCTCCTTGGTCGGTCATGGAAACTAAAGTTCTGCCTCATTCCTTCATTTATTCTTTTATTCACATAAATCTGGGTATTGGGCCTCTGCCAGAGCCTGAGGATGTGCTGCTGGGCCCACCAAGACCATCTCCCACATGTCCACACCAGCATTTGCCTTAGGAAGACATTGATTTTATTGAGAAGAGAGACAGATAACCCATCACCAAGCCCTCTCTCTTTTTAATCGGAAGCTTGATGGTTTAAGGGGACCTGCCTTCTTCCAGTTTTGTTTTTCTAAGCAAGCTGTTCTGATTTTAGAGAAGCATGGCCAAGCCACATTGTATTTGAAGATTATTTAACTGGTGCCCGGGAGGCAAAACTAAAGCATTTTCTCTGTGCTCAAGTAAACCATTTTGTTGAGAGGTTGATGTTCCTGGGCCTTGCTGCTCCGGGTTAATAATGGAAAAGCACTTGGATTTCTGATAATAATTAAAAGCACAGCCGGGAGAGTTTCTCCAATGGTTCTAAGTGCACTACTGCTTTTAACATTCTATGCTTTTGATATGCTTTGTCCCCCAAAGGTTCATATTTTGAAGGTCTAGTTCCTGGTGTGGGGATAGTAAGGAGTGGTGGAGCCCATAGGATGTGGGCCCAGTGAGAGGTCCTTAGTGTGTGTTCCTAGAAGGAATTAACAAAGTCATCCTGGACCCAGTGAATGTGGTATCTCTCTCTGGTTCCTGTCTCCCTCTCATTATATACCCTTCCCATGAGGCTATCACCATGATAGCCCAGCCAAGAGGAACTCACAAGAGGCCAGATAAGTGGAACTGACTGATTTTGGATTTTCAGTCTCCAAAACCATGAACTAACTAAGCCTCTTTTCTTTATAAAGTACCCAACCTCAAGGATTTTATTATAGCAAGAGAAGACAGTTAATGAAACTATTCTCTGATCTGGAGACTAAGATCTTTGATTTTATGATTCTATCTTGCTAATCCTCACAGCTTCATACAAAGGATTTCATTTTACTTTGACTTTTCTTGATGATGAATGTGTGTGAGAGGAGCTAGCCTGAAATCTTGAAACAGGACAGAAGAAATACGTTGTCTGCTTCTTGGCAGCCTATTACAGGGGTCAACAGGACTCGCTCTCAGCCCAGTTCTCTGATGATAAAGCCACAGCCTGTCATCTGGGGAACATTTTCTAAGCGTCTAAGTCACTTGAATCCCTGAAGTCAGTGCAGACTTTTCAGTGTCATTATGTGGATCGTGACAACCTGAGGACTCCCAGGGGACCTCAGTCAAGAGTGACTAATAGAGCTGGAGTCATTTGGTTCCACTGGAGAGAAAAATCTGGGCCACCAAGGACAAAGTTTCAAATGAGCCCCGTCTGTGGTCTAGCCTTTGCCAAATGCAGTCTGCTCTGGTCACCAGGGGCTCTGACTCATCAGGGTCTGCCTCCCCAGCCTGATTAGAAGGAAGCCCCAGACAGTCTGGCAGGTCCATGTATCTTCGGCCTGGTCCCTTGTACCCCGCCGCTTGGAGCGGTTGATGTCCTCCTGGCAGGGAAGCACAGCCTGTGTGGAGGGGGGTGGGTTGTGAAAAGTGGCGCTGTATGACAACCATGACGTCATTTGAGGGGTCACCCGGCTCACACTGTGCTGTCGTGATGTCGCCACTCAAGTCGCCTGGCTCCAAATCAAGTTGTTTTTTCTTACTCTGTTTTTGTTAATTGGTAGAGAAAAAGAAACAGTGCTCTGAGGGTTCCAAGATCTTTTCTCCTCTGGCCCTAACACCATGGTGCTCCCTAGGCAACCTCTTTCCCTACCCCCTCTCCCATGCCCTTGTCCTCTTCTTCTCTCCCTCTCCTATTCCCTGTTTATCCCTTCTTAATCTGTATACATTTTTAATTGCTAAATCACTTTTATTTTGTATTGGTACCTTTGTAGCATATAATGATTATACTCGTGGAGGTGTGTTAGTACATGTCCATGGCATTTTTTAATTGTTTTGTGTGTGTGTGTATGTGTTTTGGCTTTAAAACTTTTTCAAGGGTAACTGTGTCTTCAAAGCATAAATAGGGTGCCTAAAATATGATTCAAAGTAATAATTTTTCCAAAGAGTTTTGCATGAGACGTCATCCTGCAAGGTCCCTTGAGGTCCAGCAGTGTGCTCTAGGGAGCTAGAAACCCTGTAGGCCCGTCTACCAGGTCAGTGTGGTGTGGAAGCTTCCACGGAGTCCCTTCTTTCTCTGGGGGCCTCTACGGGAGGGCACCACTATGACATGCTAAGACGCAAGTTTTCTGAGTGAAATCCCTGTGGAGTGTGGGCTCTAGGATCCCAGTTGACGTGTTCTTCCTACAGCCAGGCTGGGAGCGCATTTCATCTCTTAGCAGCTGGCTTCATCGCTACCTGAGGAAAGATAAGAAATTTTGCTCAGGAAACATGAGCCCCTGTTCCCAGGCCCCGCTGCTCTCAAGCTGACGGACAGGTATGGAAGGAATGCATTTGTTGGCAGGCATTAGATAGTGCCAGGGCCCAGTGGAAGTCACACTCTAGCTCTGCCTTGCTCTGCTTTGGGGAAAAATGTGGTCGGTGGGGGATGCTTTGCAGGGAAGAGGGGTGGAAAGTAAGTGGAGCTTCCCCAGCTGCCACGTGTCAACAGATTACCACAAAGGCATCTGGTCCACTGAGTGTGGAGGCCTCGTGTCCTGTGAGAGAGGGAGCGGACCTTCCCTGGGAATCAGGCGTGAGTTTTCTTGGATGTTTTTTTTTTTCCCAGCAAAGAGCATTTCTCCACCTTGGTTGTATTTCTATCCTGAGTGTGAGGTTCACTGCTCCCTTTGCTAATTTTTTGGAGACAGGAGCTCACTACATAGTTTAGGCTGGTTTTATCATTGTGTAGCATGGGTAGCCCAAGCTGGCCTCAAACTCTTCAAAGATCCTCCTGCCTCAGCCCCTGAGTGCTGGGATTACAGACGTGGGTCACCACACTTGGCTCTCTTTGCTTATTTCCAGCCAGAATGATTTTCATGGCAAGCAGGTGGGCCAAGCAGGAGTGAAGAAATCCAGTTAACTTAAACCCCAATTGCAGGACTGGCCAAACGCCTTGCACTTCAGGGTAATGCTGCACTGCTACTGCATGTGATGCTAGGGACGTGTGTTTCCTTACTAGCAAGGAGAGTGGGTGGAGTAAGCAAAAAGCATAATGTGGTAGGTAGGATGTGCACCATTTCTCTCCTTCTCTCCCTCTCCTTCTCTCCCTCCCTCCCTCTCCCACCCCCATGTACATCTTAAAAAGAAGACTAGAACATCATATACAAAGATTTAAATAGTGACCATTTTTCTGGCTGGTATTACTGATTCCAAGGTTTTTCTATTTCCCAACTATTCTCTTAAAAAAAAAAAAAAAGGAAAGATTTAACTTCATTCTCCAGAAAATTTCCAGTCCCTCTCATGGTAGAATCTCTGCCTACCCCCACCCATGACTACATGTAGACTCCCCCAGGGTCATGTGCAGTGGAACAGCCTTGCACCCCATTCAGAAAGAGTGAGCAGAGGGCGTGAAATCTGCATGTTGATTCATCTATCCAGCTATCCTCATATTTCCTCAGAGGAAAGGGAAGCTTTGTCTCATTCACAGCTGCACTGGGTTTTCTCACAGCGGCCCTGCTCACCTGTGGGTATGTATGGGTGCACATTCATGTGTGAGTGTGTGTGTGTGTGCAGTTATGTAGGTAGGTATGTATATTTTTGCCCTTCTTTCATGACCCATATGGTATTACAAAGGGAAGGGGACTATTTCCAGTCTAAAAGCACCATGATACTTTATATTCAAGTTAGGGTTGTAGAAATAGTTTTGTAGGGATCCACAAAAGTCAAGGACATTTCAAAAGGTCAAATGCCTTTGGGCTTTTCTACTATGCTATTATGTGTTTCAGTCTGTATTTACTGGGGATGGATATGTGTTAGGGGAAAATAACAGCATTTGACTCTGAAATGTCACAATGCACACTGACCAATGAAAAGGCCAGTGAAGCCCCTGGTGCCAGCAATATGCAGAGAGTGTTCACTGTTCCACTAACTGATGATGTGGCCGAAAGTAAAGGGATACCACAGCATCACTGGCTGTTTCCTGGGTGGAAGAGGGTCAGATTCTCTCATGCTCTGCCTGTCTCTTTTCTTTTCCCATCTCCCTCTCTCCTCTTCATCTCCTCTCCCTCTGTGTGTGTATAACAGATGATGCTGGGGCTTGAGATGAACTACATTCCCAACACTTTCTTATTTTGAGTCAAGGTTTTGCTAAGTCACTAAGTTGCCCAGGTTGGACTCAAACTTGGCAGTCCTCCTGCCTCTGCCTCCCACAATACTGGAAACACAGGTATTTCATCCTCTCATCAGTCTACCTCTTTTTGTTCTTTTGAAGAAACTGAAGTCGCTTAATGGAGTGAATGTCCTGGATGTAAGAGCTGCATGAACATGGGCAAATTCCTCCCAGAGCTCGCTCTTCAAGTTGGAGAAGAGTTTTGATAACCCGGGGGGACACTGGGTACCAGGGCCTAGGGTACTGATGTACACATGAGAGGAAGGTAAATGTGTTCCAGAAATAGTACTCCTCACCCCAGAGACCGAAGTGGGTATGTTTTAATTTCAGGGTTGAAAAAAATGACAATTGTATGAACAACCGTATAGTTGTTCTGGGCTCTCCTCTTGATAGAGTAGTCAGAGACCTTGGATTGTGTCATGTACGTGTGTATGGGCATCTGACTGTGCTCCCAGTGGTCTGTGACAGCCTCCACTCTAAGCTCTAACTTACGGTGCCCTCCCGCTGGAGGCACCCGAACAGACTCCAGCAAGGTAGAACTCAGAAGCACAGTTACGTGAAGACAGGCTAGGCCCAGCTGGTTACCCCTTAGACTGTTCAGTAAAAAGCAAAAATATTCACCCCAACACAGGTACATTTTGGGGGTAGTGCATGGAACTACCTTTAGGTAAATAAAGTTAATTTCCCAGGGTAGCTGAGGAGAGCTCTGGAACTCTCCAAGAATTCAAACTGGAGCATCAGGAAACCCCAGGGTAAAAGGAAGAGCACTATGCTGGGAATCACAGCTGTTGGCCAGTAACTTCATGTCTGCCATTACCCTTGACATTGTCATCTTCCTCATGGGCAGAGTCCCTTCCTGCCATTAAATCCCATGCCTCTCTGAAGAGACCCACTAAGACTGCCTTATAGAAGAATTCTTCCCAGAGGACAAAAGGCTTTCAAATTAGAAAGAAGTGTTCATTATTTTTGCTCTCTCTTTCTCTCTTTACAAAATAAATACCTCCACTTTTTACTGAAAACAGTATTTTTGCAATGTTAATGATGAGATCATTTCTCTCATCTTTAACATTTGTTTTCCTCCAAAAGTAAATGCAGAGCAATAAGAAACATGTTGGTGAACGATCCCTTGGATGAGCAGAAACTCAGTACTTTTTCTTTCTTTCTTTTCTTCTCTTCTCCTTTTCTTTTCTTTTCTTTTCTTTTCTTTTCTTTTCTTTTCTTTTCTTTTCTTTTCTTTTCTTTTCTTTTCTTTTCTTTTTCCAGTACCAGGGCAGAGTACTCCAGCCCTTGTGCTACACAAGGGAGGCACGGAAACACTTGAGCTAAATTTCCAGCAGCCCTTTATGTTTTGACTTTGACAGGATGGGGAAGTCTGGGTGTCAGGCACTAGTGGGGGCTGACAGTCAGCAGGGTTGAGGGAGTCTCCCTAAGGGAGAATCTTGGTGTCCACTGGCCAAGTGGTTTCATTTTGCATTGCTGAGGGAAATTAGTCTAAATCTGTACAGCATATGCCCCATTAGAACTTGACCTTCATCTTGCTGTCTCTTGAATGAAATCAAGACTAGGTCACTTTCAAGTCTCCTCAACAATGTTTTAATTATTGGTGTTTCTAAATGTTCTTTCTGAGTCACTAGGTAAGGCTCTTGCCTATACTTTCTAGGGCTTCTGAGGCTACACCAGTCATGACAATGCCTGGTGAAGAATCAATCCCTGAGAACAAAGACTTTGTAGTTTTACAGATCTGGATTCTTGTCATGATTGCACACTTCCTTAGCTATATAAGTCTGGGCAAGTTAACACCTCTCTAACTTTAGCCTCCTTATTACTAAATGGGGAAAAAATAGCATGTTCTATATAATGAGTAGTTATGAGAAGGGAAAGAAATCTCATGGGAAATTCCTAAGAAATGGAGGCCAGGATTATAATGTAGGGCCTTACATCAACCTCAGGAACAAAATATGCAGATGAGAACCAGCAGCACAAAATCAGGGATGTGGGAGTCAGTGGCAGATAAACCACAGCTGTGATGGACAAGCAGACCCTCTTCTAGGGCATCTGAGCAGAGATTGGAGTTATCTGTCAGAGTGAGCACAGAGCTGGATGTACACTACATGGGAGTCTTGGATCCTGTGCTGTGTTAGCTCCTTAGTGATTCTGTGACAATTCTCCACAAATACAGTGCACAAAGAGACATGAACCTAGTTATCTTACAGTTCTGGAGTTTAGAAGTCTGGCATGGATTTCAAGGGCCAAAGTCACCAGGTTGGCAGGGCTGCTCTCCCTCTAATGGGTCTGGGGAAATCTATTTCCCTACCTTTTCCAGATTCTAAAGGCCACCTGTGCTCCTTGGCTCATGGTCTTTCTTCTATATTCAGAGCAGCAGCTTCAGATTCTGTTTCTCTGCCCCTGTCACTTGACCTTGCCTCCCCTCCTGGGCCAAGAGTGGACTCAAATCAGAGATAAGAAGGTCATTCTTCCTGTGGGATTTCTCCAAAGCATGGAGCTCCAGAGCAAGTATAGGAAGAAAATGAAGATGGCCTAGAAAATTAGATGTGTCTTGTGCCTCCAGACTTATGCCATCGTTCCAAAAATAAACACTCTTAACTATATCAAAATCAGTTATGGTTTTTGTACAATCAAATGAAGTCTAAATTTTAAATGGAAAGAAAGGTAGAACTACACATCTCCAGCTATTGATAGCCTTCTTGGTTTTACATATAGAGTATAGATTAAACAGCCAATTCCTGAGCTAGATTTGAAAGCTCCTGAGCATAGCTAGAAGAGATTGTGAAGGAAAGATGATCTTTTTTCAAAATTTAAGTAATATGATAAATGAGTGCTCTGATATGGTTGTCTTTGCTGTGGTTTCATGAATTGACATAATTAAGAGTCATTTCCACTTGGCATTGCTGCAAGAAAACCGTCCAAGTCAGATAAATAAGGAAATTACTTAATTAGCAACTCAGGTGCACACTTGCTTTTGAGAAAGATGTTAGGAGGGGAGAAAAGGCAGCAGACTACAATGGGGGTGCATCTTGTGTTGGCATTCAGCATAAGACACATTTTCTGTCCCTTCTTTCCCGATGCTCTGTGCAAGTTCTCTGGTTATACACCTGGCCTTAGGTATGGATGAGCTTCCCACTGAACCTGTCCACCTGCTGGACAGAGCACATCAATGTCAAGGACAAGTGTATCTTTGGTTACCCCCCTCCAGTTCTTATAAAATAAATATCACCTGGCAATTCCTCCTAGAATGATTAGTCATTATTTCATTGCCTTTGGTCCTTCCTGCTGGGTTAATCATTGTCTGAACAATAGAAGAATTAATCAGCATGACAGTGGTTTCTAGTCATTAACAAAATAATAAATTTTGAGCCCATGGAGGTCCCTTTATCGAAACTCTTTCTGTGTGGGTACTACTTTCTAGGAAAGCCTTGAATTCCCCTATTAGGGAAGGATTCTATGGATGGTTTGGTTTGGGTGGGTCCCTTGAGTCATCTGTAAGGCCATGCCAAAGAAGTCTGTCTTGGTGAAAGTTTTAGACATTAGCTCAGGGTGAGCCAGTATCTTTGATTTCCATATGTATCAGCTTTTCTGTTTTTCAAAGCTACAGAGATAGTCTGAATATCATGGTTCTATAGAGAGGCACTAATTCTGAGACTTGGCTTCAGATGTAAGTTTCTAGACCATTTGGTGGTGAACCTATGGCACACATGGCACAGCGTGCACACAGAGCTCTCTCTGTTGGTCCTGTGAGCCATCACCCCAGCCCTGAGTATGAGGTAGCAGTTGGTTTTTTTCTAAAGTGAATCCTCTATTCAAGTGTGATTGCAGTGTTGGGACCTTGTGATAAATAAGTGGGTTTGGGGTTGCAGATTGGATACTTGGTCTCTAAAAGGTTCGCCATCAATGTTCTAAACAAACTTGTTGTTGAAACCTGAGACAAATTTAATATTTGGGACTGAATGTAATTGTCTACATATGTAGAACATTTGAACACAGTGCTTAAAGTGTATTAAGTGGTCATAAATGGTAATTTTTAAAAATGAGAATACTGTTGACATTTAAGAAAAAAACCTGTGAGTCCATGGGTTTCAGGGACGTTAGCAGCAAGAGGAATATTCTGAGGGAAACAGGCAACTAAACAAAGCCATCAGTGTCACTCTTGGAGAAAATGCAGCTGGAGTGTCCCCTGCTCACTCAGAGTAAGTTGTGACAGAGTGACAAGTTTGCACATAACAAGTTATTCCAAATGCCAGGTGACACCACATCTCTTTCAATGACTGTGACTTTTATCTAGAGTGACAGCCAAAGTGCTAAGTCACCCAGACCTCTGTATGGCAACCGAATGCCTACGTCACCTCTTTTTCTGAGAAGCAAAAGCAGACCGCTGAACCAAAACTTACCTTGTTGCTTAAGACCTAGACTTTGCTTCTGTTCCTTGGCCTCTTTTTTTGGAGTCACAACTAATCATGACCTGGGCCTCGAGAAGAGTTTGCGAGTTGCAGGGTATAACCACTGATTCTGATTTTTTTTACCCCTTCATGGTCTCAGCAGTCCTGTCAAAAGTCAGAGAAGTCTCAAAAACTAAAACATCTCCTCCATGCACTGCCTGTCACAGGAAGACAAACGCAAGAGAAAGACCAGGGCAGGGTCTTATTCCTTCCTGCTAAGTGCTTCTCCCCCAATATATGCATCCTCCACTTAGAACATAATATGAACCCATCTAATATAAATTGTTGGCAATATACAAATGCTTGTAACACAGATTGAAAATGTGTTCATTTCAAAAACATGAAAGTGGCAAAATCTAAGAACAGCACTGTGGTACTGTCTATGTATTCTGCCACCTTCACCAGAGCATCTTTTCTTTGTTACATCAAACTATTTCTAGGAAATCTGGAATGTTCCTGAGTGTCATGTAAAGGACCCAGGCAAAGAACCTGAGCTGTGACTCAATGGATTCAATTGACTTCTGCATTCAATGGCAATAACCAGAGCTCAGCTTGCCCAGGAGAACAAAAGAATTCTCCTCTTGTACAAATACAGACTTCTCTGGGTGGCAGGGAACAGAATTTGTCAGACATTGCCATCCAGTGGGAACCCCTCACTGCAGATTGGGTTAAACTTTTTAAACAAACAGAGTTCTGTTTGACCCCTTCCATCAGTCCCTAGGAATCAACCCTCCATCAAACTTGAGGTGAAGTTGGGGTTGGCAACAACTTGGCTCTGCCATCATGTCCAAATTCTACTATTTCTGTCCTGAAATGTGCTTTTCCTGGCAGACTTCAGCCAATTCCCAATGAAATATGTCCATGGCCTTTTGAAATTACAGGCAAAATTGGGCTGGCAAGAGGGGTGGCTGGACATGGGGAGGGGCCTGGGAAGAAAGGTTCACAGTAATCTCTGCGAGTGGCCCAGGGATGTGGCTCTGTATTGAGGAAGTCATTTCACAGGATCTCTGCTCACTGACTTCCAGTTCAGCTCTCTTGACTCCCACAGGCTGGGCATAGAGCCATGTTTCTCATAGACTATAAGTCTATTGTGAAGTTATGTATCCTGGCAGTTTGTAAGGTAGTGTTTGTTTTTTATTGGTACCCTAGGACAGTACAGGCACACACACTTCTGCCAATACCTTCCCCTTCCATAATGTTCGTGATCACTCAGGAAGACAACCACACCAAGCACCTTCCTAGTAAATACTATTTCTTCTAGATACACTTCAGTCTCTGATTTGCTCTGTGACTCTGCTGACCCAACCATTGGAGGCTCCCAGCCCAATACTGAATGTTTTAGGAATGAATGCGGATGAAGCCCTCCCTGCAGGATTGTGCAAATCTGCGGACTTCAAGGCTGGGAAGAACTCACCAAATCAACCATCTCTTGTTTTTTATGAGTTTCCCCTATAAACAACCAGGTGATGATTGTGGTAAAATCAGTGGACAGGAGGTTGCTTCATGCTTGAGGACTTTCTCCAGCACGGATGCCAAGCTATTGGGGCCTCTTGTTATAATGCAGCCTTGATGAGTCTGATCCCTCTTCGGACCTCAGCCTTCTGTTGAAGGGAAGAAGTCTGTGTGGCAGAAGGAAATTAACAGAAAGATCATTTACAACAGTTACCATCTTATTGCGATGATAGCTGTAGTTGCCTGTATTTTTCCAGATGCCCACCATGTTCAGCCAGTATGGCTTCTATGATGGTCTCTTCATCCCATAAAGGAACCTTTTCTTCTCAAATCCAACCTCTGGGACTTAACCAGATTGTCCATGTTGAAGTACAATGCAGTATATCTTGGCACCTTGATACAGATTATTCTAAAGCTCTCTTTCCCAAAGGTACAATTTCAACTTTGTATCCTGGCATTCAAACCCCTGCACACTGTGGTTCTGTCTTGTGTAGGGCCTATGTCCCACTCTTGTAAGGGAGCCGGACCAGAGAGTGTTTTCTCCTTCAGAGGTCTGTTTTCCCTCATCTCTGCTCACTGCCCCTTGGGGCTAGATTGCCCCAAATCCTTCATCCCTTGCAGAGAATATTTGACAACCTCAATGCGTATGCATTCATTCATATTTTCTCTCTCTCTCTCTCTCTCTCTCTCTCTCTCTCTCTCTCTCTCTGCTTATTTAGTACTTGCAGTCTGGGAACTTGTTTTGCTGCTTTATTATCTCTCACTGGCATATGTGCTTTACAGAATATTTGCTCTAAAAGCAAAGACTGTTCCCTACCTCATGCCATGTCCCCAGTGTCTGCCATGCTGGATGAGCCTTGTCCTAGAGGAGCGGCCTTCCCTCATGGTCAGGTGTGCACTGGCTCAGGTAAGCAGCTTGCCTCCCACCTTGCTGTGCAGCCATAGGCAATTTCTTCCGCTTCTCTGTTCTAGAGTTCCCTGATTGACAATAGAGGGAATGATGAATTTTATTTTATGTAATTATTGTAAAAATTTAATTATAAATCTGGACGGGGCCCTTTACGTAGGGCTCAATGTATCACTGTCATTGTTACAATCATTATATAGATAAATGTTGATGACTAAGAATTGTAGTCATGGGGTTCAGGGGCCATTCTGAGGAGTTGAATGTGTTGGCTTGTTCTCTCTGTAAAACCTCTGGCTGGCCTGGTTTTCATAAATTTGACGAAGACCTAATTTTGTCATGGGAAAATTGGGGAGAGCAGAAATACTCACTTGCCAGAGTTGTTGTGAGACTTAAATGTGATAATAGATGTAAAATGCCTACACATAGGAAAAGAAGGCTGAAGGAATTGTGGAACTGTTGGGCATAAACAGTCAAGGTTTCTGGCCTTGTCACATCTTAGCTTTCCCTGAGCACCTCAGTGACTATGCTGGGTCTAGTGGGTATGGGGAGCAGAAACTTCCTTCTAATCCTAACCTTATGTAATTCTGCCCTTGTGCCTCATTTCACCACTCACTCCAGACCAGAGACATGGAAGCTTTGGGATTTGGGTGAATGGTTATCTTCCTACCTTGTAACAATAGGCCTTTGAGGGGCTGAGGTGAATGAAATTGCCTGTTTGCCCAAGGTAGCTCCTCAGGTCCCTGCAAACCCTTCTCCTTGAACACAGAGCAGCCCTGGAAAATGTGTGCACTCTCTGAGCTATGGGATCTAACACAGAGACGGATTAGCTTTCTCCTCCTCCAGCCCTACCCCTCCATTTCATCAGCTTTATCCTGGGGTGGATAATGTTTCTCTAACTGCCTAATTGGGAGAATTTAGCTGGAAAGTTGCCATTGTGTTCTTTTAAAGGGTGCCAGCAGCCAGGGACTGCCAGCTGTAATGTCAGTGGGTAATCTCAGCTCTGTTGCCAGGGCCCGGGAGAACCCATCTCTCCCCAGGCTCCCTCACAGGTGGTTAGAGCAGGCCACCAGCTCTCACAGGAGAGGACATGAAAGAACAGGGCAGAGGCAGTAAAGAAAGCTGCTGCAAGCACAGGTCTTTTTCCTCTCCCTGTACTACCCCTTCCAGCCTGCACCGTTGGGGAATGAAATGGAATGAACTGAAACAGGGTATAGTAGGGTCACCCCATGGACTCGCACTGCATCTCTCCTGAGCTTGCATCAGGTCTGGGGGGTTGTTCAAAAAGCAGCGGACCTAATCACCAAGGTGTGTTCCCGAGTTTGAGAGAGAGACAGAAACAGACAGACAGACAGATAGTGAAAGGAGTGTTAGAAGTATAGGCCACTGGGCCAGGCTGCATGCTTGGTTCAGAGCTACATGCTGGTACTTGCTGGAAAAGGTAGCTACTGTTCTGGTTTCACCGTGTGTATAGTGGAACGAAGGTGTTGACTCCTTCTGTTACACGTGTGGAGGGACCAGGCCCTTAGAAGCTGCGCTGTCTTTAGCCTGTGGCATCTGGAATCTTCTTGAAGGTGTTTGCAACACTGATGAAGGCAGGGAAGAGTTAGTGGAGGAGATCATTCTAGCCAGCCTCAGCAGGGGTGTGCCTTGCTCGTAATTTTCTTCTAGAATGTAGTCACTTGGTCCCAGGCTGACTAGATGGAAGAAAGCAGTTTAGCTGATGCTTAAGGTGGAGAGGACTCAGCACTTAGTCCCTGCCACTCAGAGACACATCCTAATAGCAGTAGTGACTGGTGTTGCGGAGTCCTCACCATGTGTCAGGTGCATTAACTCGATTAGCTTCGTTACTCAAAATGACACCATTGACACTAGGTATGTATTAAATGTCGATGAGGATGATCTTGGTGGGAACCCAAATGGAACACTGGAAAGGACAGCTGAAGAAGGTTGAAGGGGATTTGTAGAGCTATGTTCCTAACAGGTCAAAAAAAAAAAAAAAACAGTGCTGATGGTTGAATGGGTGGATTAAACACAATGTAGTGTTGAGATGCCAGAGAATATTACTCGGCCTTTAAAAGTTAGATGATTCAGAGCTGTGAGACAGCATGGATGAATATTCAGGACATTATGCTATGTAAAGTAAGTCAAAGAGGAACAGTGTATGATTCTACTTAAATGAGTCTAGGGAAGAAAATTCACAGGGACAGAAGGTAGAATGGTGGTTTCCAGATTGTTTAAAGGGTATGACACAGTTTTTGTTTTATAAAATGAAAAGGGTTCCGGAGATGGATGATAATGATGGTTATACAACGTGAATATATTTAATGCCACTGAAATGAATGTTTAATTTCAAATGTACACTATGAGTGTTTTACTACAATGAAGAGTAGTCCAAAAAGAAGGTCAAGAACGGGAATATTGACAGAAATTCAGATGAGTTACTATGTGATGGGGCTATGCACATCTGAGCCACAGAGGAGAAGTTCCCAGGTCAAAGAGACAGTGGCTGCCTACCTCTCCTGACAGAGAGGAAGCCATAGAATAAGTACATGACTCCTGGCCTCGGGCCCTTTCTCCTCCTGCCTCTCACTCCCATGGGCTACAGTAAGCTGGAATCAGAAGACAGGGAAGCTAGAGTTGTCATCTGTACAATTCTGCCTTGCTAGGGTTCACTGAAGGGCTGAGGTAAAGATTAGATTTGGATGGCAACTAGGGCATAGCCCTGCCATTATTCCCATTCCATGGATCAGAAAACTGAGGGGAAATGAAGTGTTGTAACTCATACTGAGTTACAAAACAGTGACCTGAAGTGGCTGACCCACAGCTCTGGCTGGAGGGAAGAGAAACCAAAAGGTAATGAATGCCTGTAATACGCCTGGCTTGGTGCTCTCTTCTCTAATAAGTGAGAAAAGAGAGACCCAGAGAGCTTAATTAAACAAGTTGCCCAAAGTCAGGCAGCTGCTAATAGGCAGCAGGTCCAGGATTTCAGGCTCCAGTGCTTAGCTCTTTTCACCAACTGCATGACCTTCAAGCTGAAAGTCCCTCATTGTCACCCCCATTATCACCAGCATCAGGAGGCAGCTACTGAGCAAGGGCTGCTTTGTACTGTGTGTCCAGACAAAGGGAGCTACTATGTATAGACCCGGTGGCTTCCCTAAGCCCCCTCATCCTTCAGGCTATGGCACCTACTTTGTAAAAAGCCACACAAAACACAGTCACAGAAATGCAGCCCGTCAGACTCCATCAGCAGTCACCAGAGTGCCAGAGCTGAAAGAGACACGTGAAACCGTCTCTCAGTCCTCCTCATTTTGCCTGGACCAAAATGACCTGTTGGTCCAGTATGAGTTCAAAGAGGTCACGTGCGCTGTGCCCTGGCTAGTGCCCACTCAGAGCTCGACATGGGCACAGAGAATACACCTGGGTGTCTCACACACCATCCCTTCCCATTGGCTCCACTACCCTCTAGACTTGGAGGTCCAAGAAGTACGGCTTGCCGCCAAATAAGCCCGCTGTTATTGTGGTGACTGGCTTGAAGGACACAGTCATGCCTGTTTGCCTGTTGCCTGTGACTGTTCTCTGTCATACCTGCACATGGAGCAGTGCAACCAGACAAGTGTGGCATACCAAAGAGAGGGAATCAGACGAATGCATAGGTACCAGCAGGCAGAAAGTCCTTGGGGACCACCTCAGGGACCGTGCACCACAGAGACCTGATAAAACACGTGCGTGAGTGTACTGAATGCTCCCTTCTCAGTGCAGCCAGGGTTCGCAGAGTTTGTTTCCTCTTGCCAAGCGATGTTCATGGTCATGGAAATGCACTAGAGAACAAGGCAGACAAAGCATCTGCTCTCATGGATCATCTTCATTTTGAAGTAGCTGGAGTCCATAGTGTAGATGGCGGTGTGCCCATCCATGGTGTGACCTTCGGGCATGTGTCCTTTGAGAGCCTGACATCCAGAGGGACTTCTGTCTGTAAAACTGGCTCATTTCTATGTGAAGACCAGCAGGAAAGGTTCTTGGTCAGGCCATTGCTTTGGCCACTTGCTGAGGGTCTAACACATACATCTGTGACAAATTCCTCTGGAAGAGCAGGAGTTGGATTTCTCCCTTGGTCTTTTGTGCTGGCCTTTGGAACACAGTGGATTAGCAGTCTTTGGGTCTATCAGAAATCCATCCCCCAAAGCAGTGGCTGTCATAGTCCAGTGTTAGCACTGAGCCCAGAACCCAACAGTCCTGACCCTGAAAGCATCTCTCTGCCTCTGCATCCTGCTTTCAGCATCTGCAAACACCTGCTCCTTGCCTTCCACCTGGAGGACTTGACTGTTACTCCACAAGTGTTTCCTGAGTGGCTAATAGGAACCAAACCCTGTAGGAGGTGTTCTGGGGTGAAAGGAGGCAGGGTCCCTGCCCTCAGTGAGCTTACGGTCTCATGAAGGGACAGATGTGAGTTGAAGTGTCACATGCAGAGGCAGAGGCTGTAAGACTGAGTGAGGCACAGCGCTGGAAGAGTCAGGGCTACTTCTGAGCTGGTTGGTGGTGGTGGGGAGTGGGCCTGAAGAGGTTCATAGCTGTGAGGAGGGCACGAGGAAAGTTAACCAACACAGTGCACACGAGAGGCAGTTGGAGCAGTAATACTCAAGGCCTTGAAGTGAGTGAAAGTGCGGGGAGATTAAAGAAGTTCTGTTGGGAGAGCACAGAGAATGCCAGGTGCTGGTTCTTGCTGAACGTGAAGTTGGGCAGCCAGACTCAAACAGAGGGAAGGAGAAGGCCCTGAGCCCACTGCGTTCCCAGGCTCCCTGTGATCCCCAGAGCCCCGAGGCTTCCCATTTATCTTCTTGAAGAGCCAGACGTGCTTCTTTCTGGGGCTGTCACCCCATGGGAAATCCCACTGATCCCCTGGCTATGACGAAGGTCCAGGGCTTAGAATAATAACAGTATTTTCCCTCAGAAATGTCAGGCCCACATCGACTTGCAATGAAAGACCAGTGTTATAGCTCTCAGCAACAGGGAAGTATGCCGGCTACAATTCTTTGGAAATTAAATGAAGCCAAGAAGTGCATTTCTGTCTACATGATCCAAGAGGGAAGCTGGGGTTTTGCTCTCTGCACCTCCTACACCTTTGGTCTGGGAGTACAGTCATCCCTCAGTGGCCATGGATAGTTCCAGGACCTCTGAGGTTATCAGGATACAAGGATGCCCCCACTCCTTATACAAATGATGGCTTACTATTTGCATATAATCTATGCCTATCGTCCTGTGTACTTTTAATAATTTATAGACTACTTATAAATGGGATTACTATGTATACAGTCATCGTGCTATATATGTAGTGAATAATGAGGAAAATCTGTTCAGTAAAGCTGCATTTTGTCTTAGCGTTTTCCCTCCAGGGTGAGTTGAGGGCAGGGGTACAGAACCGCTGGATTCAGAGGGCCGGCTGTGCAAATCTGAGCTGGGAGGAGCGGAAGCTCCGTGGTTAATCTGTGAATAGAGAACAGGAGTCGCTTGCTCATCTCCTCCACTATCAGTGAGGAGCAGGGTCCAGCCATATGGGCAGTCGTAAGGGGGCAGGGCCTGCCGCGGAGCCGCTGTGCACTAATTAGAAGTGAAGGGAGGCCTGGCTGGAGTGACTGCAAGGACACCCAGCAGGGACCATTTCCTGCACAGGGCGGGCAGCCCCGGATTAGGGGGCGACAGGTGCTGCCCCCTCTGCCACTTTTGGCAGCATCTTACCTGCTCCTGCAGCTCACTGCTAGGTGCGGGTGACCTTGGAAATGTACAGGGAAGCTGCGTTTGGCTGAAGGTTCTACACAGAACTTCTCTCTCCCCAGCTCTCTCTTTGGAGGGTTTGCCTGCAGGAGCAGAAAAGCTTTCATTTCTGGTGAAGTTCAGCCCAGGGACAGGCAACATTTGGACCACACCATTTTGACATGGCCTAGAAATCAAGCAAGTAATTGTCTGTGTTTGTTATGATACTTAACAAGACAGGGTGTCTCCGCACACTGCAGGAGACAGGGAAGGGGTGGCAACACGTGTGCATAGTATCAGGAATGAGTGAAGCTCAGGACCTGAGGCACAGAATGGGGAGAAGGTCAGAGGTGGCAAAGGGTTGGGATAACGTGATTGTTACATTCAGTACCACTGTGATTTTTGAAAGAGAATTTTGCATAGCAGGCCAATAATTTCTATACTAGAATGATTGTGTTAAGATGGCAACACAAAATGACCCACTCTGTGTTGGAGACACTGAGGGGGCATTTGGGAGAAATTGCCACAGAACTTTGTCCTCATTCTCTCCCTTCCGTGTTGTTTCACTCTGTTATAAAGTCCTCTCTGTGCTGGGTGTTCCAGCCTCATATACTGCAGGCAGAGTAACACACATGTTTAAAAGAAGATCCTTGGTTTTGTATTCGGATACAACCTCAGGGCTCTGAACCTTGTTCTTTCCACTTGGCTTTGCTTTGAAACATATTAGGTGAGCACAAGCCTGATGCCCTCTATCTTAGTCGACTTTTCGTTGCTATCATGAAATGCCTAAGGCAGACCAGCTTTGTAAAGAAAACAGGTTTATTTAACTTGTGATTTTGGATGTAGAAAGACCAAACAACATTTTTCACCCTCTTTCAGGAGCCCCTGTAGGCTGTATCACTTCATGGCAGGTGGCAACATCAGGAACATGTAGGAGGAAGAAACTGGAGAAGGAATTAGGGTTTCCCAGCCTTTTTAAAGGTCATTTTCAAGTTGATTTAAGGTCCTCCCTCTAGGTTCCACGTTTGAAAGACTCCATCAGCTTCCACATCACCACAATGGGGACCAAGGAACCCTCGGGATATACACAGTTAAACCATGACTGCAGCATAGCATACGATCAATGCAAAAGGCATCTCCCATAGTGGTAATATCCCTTTGGGTGAGCATGTTCTCAGCATAATCCAGTGTGGCCCTTCTGCCTTGCTTTGCCTGAAAATCACTTTTTCCATGCAGATGGGTAAGAAGTGTTTTGTGTATTTTGGTGGTTTAAAAGGAAAAAGAAAATCTTTCTCAATCAGTGTGAGCGTGTTCATATACAGGCACTAGAATCATTAATGGTTCTTTGGAGAGAGTTTAAATTTATGTGTGGTTTAACCAAATGATGTGTCTCTGGGGGCAGGAGGTGGGGAAACCATCTCCCACTCCCATTAAATAATAGTTGTGACTCATGGAAAAAAATTTAAAATTTTTTTTAAAAAGTGAACTCCATGAGCGTGAGAAAACAAAGGGGAAATCGTAATTGTGGATCTGCCAGAAACCTGCCATTCACAAAGCCCACAAATCACAGGGAAACAAAGAGAAATGGAAAGATTTGGTATTAAAATCCCATTCTTCCCTGAACCTGCGCCAGCATCCATAAAACAATTACATGCGATCATTCTTGAGGCTTTGCTGAGACACTAATTCTTCTCTTGACTTTTAAATGTTGTGCATACTTTGTTCAAAGCATTGCACCCCCTAAAGAAGGGCACACAGCTACAAGGCCAGGCTCCAAAGGTTAGCCCAGCCCCTAAGGACTGAGAGACCTCTGGTTTTCTTTTCTCCTCCAAGAATTTGCTTCTGATTGGCTGAGTTTTGAGTAGAGTATGACAATCTTGTGTGGCTTTCAGAGGGCTCTTTGGTGACCCGGAGAACTGTTGAAGAGGGTGTATGGATCCTCAAAGTACCCTGTCTGAAACAGGATACAAGCTCAGCAAAGCTTGTGACCAGAGAAGCGGATGAGGTTGCAGCCTGGTCCGTTGTGAATGAATGGGCACAGTTACCGGGGAGCAGGCTGACACGCCGAGGCGTTTGTCCATCCAGAGTCCATCAGCACATTGAATGGTCTTTTGATTGAAGATTAAATAGGGCCCCTGTGTGAAATTGGCTATTCGTTTTTTAAAGCCTTTTCAATTTGACAGGTGAAAACCTCATCAGAATTACCCTATGCAGAGATGTCAGGAAAAATATACAAGAGGAAATTGGAAAATATGATTGAGCCCAAACATGTGCTTCCTCTACCCTGGAGTTCTCCACGGACTGGCTGACTTCTCCCCGTTCACTCCCTGGACCTTTCCCCTCACCGAGGGTTAGATGTAAAACTTCACAAAAGGCCAGCAATTCTGTAGATGTTGGCTCCTCACTGGCAAGACTTGGTGGGTGTATGTCTCAGTGGGGGCCCTACTTTCATATCAAATATAGGGGTCCTTCCAAAGCGAGGTCTGAGACACGGAGCCCAGAGAGGGAGAGGCAAGAAGAAAAATAGGTGAATTAAGTGAGAAGCATGTAGCTGGCCAATTTAATCAGAGCTAATATATCAGACCTGGTATTGTTTTTGGAACTGGATTCAGGAGTAACAGGATCCCCGACGCGTTGTAGCCAGCCCCTCTAATGAACGTCTCCAGAGTTCGGGGAACTGTCTTGAGGAAACTCAAGCAGCAGATTTTGTGTCGGTGGCAGGGGTGGGACGCAAAGTTAGCCAGTGCTAAGACCTTCCCTGGCTTCGCTGCCTTTCCCACAGGTGAGGTGCAAGCTGGGGCACTGGAGGTACTGAGCACGTCACCAATCCCAGGCCTCTCTGGTCTTGGTGAAGGTTTAGTTGTGGCTGGAAAAGGGCTACTAGGGCATGCTTACAACAAGCCGTGTGATACAGGTCATGTGTAACTCCATTCTGGGCCTAGAAACTGGAGGAGATGCTCACTTCTTCCAGTCACAGCCTGCCAACCCATCTGGGGTTGAAGGCATGGCATTCAGTCCATGCATTATACGAAAAGAACCTCCCAGAGTAAAAAAAAAAAAAAAAAAAAAAAAAAAAAAAAAAAAAGGGCCCTAGTCTAGTGGATGAGTCCAGGGCTCAAGGCTGCTTGCCGGGTACAATTAATTTCACATCGCAGTGGGGGCCATCTTGGTTTTCTGCACAGATTCTGAAGGTCACCCTGGCCAGGGCTTCTTATGTCTGCCATTAGAGACTACAATTCCAGGACACTGATGGGAAGAAGGGAGCTGAACCTCTGCTTCTAAAACAGCAAACTGAATCGGTCTGATTGGCATCATGGAACGGGTTAATAAAAATCCACTGCTCGGGTTCAAATGCTGCCCTCACTGTTTACAAGCTGTTTCATTTTGTATATAAAGTAACCAATACATTTCCATTTTAGGGACACTTCTCTAGCTGCACCATAAGAATGAATTGAGAGATCAAGGTGTAGGTAAAAAAAACTGAAGCGTCTTAGTGGCAGATAACCAGATATCTCATATTTCCATTCTAGTAAACAAAGCTTGGGCTCTGTTATGCTGTGGTGGTGGTGGTGGGGAATTTAATCTTTTAGCATACTTCAATGTCCTTGAGGCCAGAGACCTTCCCTAGCATCAAGTTCCCTTGCGTGGGAGGTGTGGTGGGGTCTAGGGCACTGAAAATAAATTTCACTTGCCTTGTTATTTTCTTGAGGGTTTCTTCTGTGAAGAGAGACCATTGAAGGGTTCAGTAATGACTTTGTGTAAGACTTTCATGTTCTTCTTCTAGACTATTGTGAAGTAAACCAAAGGTCTCAGTGCACAATCCCAACAGCTTTCTTCTTGGAGAATGACAACCAGTTTTCCTTCAACACTCTGATATTATTAGCATAAAAATACTAATTTCACATATCAGTAGGACTCAGGATGAGAGTGAATACTCAATATTAATTTTTTCCCTTTGTCAAAAACAAACACAACTCATATTAATTATTTTTCTTTGTCAGAATAAGCAAATCAAAGCCAGTCTGCTAGGGTGAGCCCCAGAGATGACTCCTACAACCATTATCCCTCTGGCCCCCATGCTGGGGCACTCATTTAAAAAGCAAGGGAACATTTGAGAAGGCAGCCACTAGCACTTTTTTTTTCTTGCCAGCAGGGTTCATTGCCAAAGGAACCTGCTTCTCAGTTTCCTCTCGCAGTGAGCATGGACAACTTGCTGAGTCAGGCTCTTCGGGCATTGTGAGACATCCTGGTCCTTTGGTGAGGGTGGAGGCACCTGGAATTGGTCAGTGAGCATCAGAATGATAGAATAATTGATGTTCTCTAGCACCAGAAAGACACAGGAACAGACTGTGGAGCAGGTGGTCTTGGTGTTGGTTGTGGGCCATGAGCTGGGTATGTTTGTATCCACTTTCTCCACACTCTTGGAGTCAGAAGCAGTGGCTCTGCATAGGAGTGGAAATAGAGCACAGAAAACAAATGGGATGGGACCACATGCATCGTTTTCCTTTGTGGAACCACCAATTACATGACTCTCCTGTGCCTGAACAAGAAAATTGACTCGTATTTCTGAGTTCTTTACTTTTCAGGGCCCCTTAGCTTTGTGTTAGCTTTTCATTGCTATGACAAGATGCCTGAGAGTAACAACTGGAAGGAGGAAAGATTTATTTTGGTTGGTGATTTAAGAGATTTCAGCTCATGGTCATCTTGCTCCATTGCCGTGGCTTATGGTGAGGTAGGGTACCATGGTGGTATATTGTGTGTGTGCATGGGGGGGCTGCTTACCTCACTGCAACCAGAAAGCAGGGAAAGAGGAAGGCACCAGGAATAAGATATACCTTTTCAGAGCACCCCCCCCAGTCATCCCATCATGTCCCAAGAGCTCCTTTTCTGAACACTGTTGCAGTGGAGACCGAGCCTTAGACACACCAGTCTGTGAGGGACCATCCAGAGCCAAATATCACAACTGCAAAGCCCTTCCTTACCACTCTTTTCTTTGGGTCTTTGACAGCCCTACCATGAGAGTGTCAAATTCCACTTGTGACTAAGGCTCATCTGGTGTTTTAGTCCTTTTTCTGTTTCTATAACTGAATACCAAAGTCAGGGGAATTATAAAGAACAAAGGTTTGTTTAGGCCATAGTTCTGGAGGCTGGGAAATCCAATGGCATGGTACTGACATCTAACAAGTTCTTCCTACTGCATCATAACATGGTATGATGGACATCTTCAAGCAAGTGTATGGGGTTGAATTTCTTCCTGTTCTAACACAGCTACTGATCCATCTAGGGTGACCACCCACGGAGCTTCATCTGACTCTAATTACTTCCACCTCCAAGTACCATTAATATATGACTTTGTGGATTAAGTTTCCAATTCCTGTCCAGCTAAAGACACATTCAGATCATAGCCTCTAGTTTGAAAGACTTATGTTCTCAAATCACCCATGTACCAATGCCAGGCCTAAGCCCAACCCTTAGATCCAGAATGTTCCACTTCCTACTCATCCCATCTGACTTTGCTATTTGATCACTGTCCCAGTAGGTCCAGGGGATCCTACGTTTCCCAGTCTCCTTTAGCTCTGCTTCCTTTGGACTGAATCCAGCATTCTGCGTGGTTCTGCTCCAAGTGTGGACCTATGTGTTTGTGTAGACCTACATGCTCTTCTGTGTTACATCACCGGATTACAAGCAAGTGTCAGAGTCTCAGTCTTCACATTGTGTCAGGATTGTGTCATCATAAGGATCAAATGACACAAAATCCAGAAAATAGTAAGCATCGTAAAGGAACAGACTTGGTACTTGTCACATGCTGGTTGCTATCTGTTATGTTTCCAGGGTCTGGCCAGTGATTGGAAGGTAGACAGAAGTGAAGGAACACCTGACAGATCACAAGTGTTGGCTGCAGATGCACAACAGGCCCTAAGTCCTTCTAGCTGCTTTGTATTCACAAGACCACCGTCTCCGGGGTCTACTGCATCTGGAAATCACCCATTTGGTATAAACATAAACTGTAATCTGAGAGGCATATTCCATGCTGAGTGGAAAATTTGCTGAGGCTGTTTTGTCCCTCCAGAAATAAGGCAGGATAGTTCGGAAGAAAATGAGATGGCACAACAACTAGGGAGAAGCCGAGGGATGGGGCCAATGCTTGCTTAAATTTCATGGTGCTTGCTCGAGGCTCAAGCAGAGAGGGCAGATTTATGAAACCCTCACCAGGTAGCATGAAGCAGGCTGAGAGGTTTTTTGCGCTGCAAAGCGGGCAGGTATCTGGCCTTGAGGCTCGTGCTTTCCCTGGCCGTCCAGGTGTGTGACCTTCCTACCCCCTGGAATGTGGCTGCACCAAGATATAATCAGCAGAATTCCTCTGGCTTCGCGAGAAATACCCCTTTGGGAGGGAAAAGTACAAACAAGTTGGAAAAATGTGAATCTGGCTGCCTGTGCGTGAACAATTGTCCCATTGTAATGAGCGTGTCCAGTCAAGGAGAAGCGTGATCAAATAACGTGTTTGTCAGAAGCCATCCACACTTAACCCTCATATCATTTGGCACATTTGTAGGTGGGCATGTCAGTGTCACCCCCTTCTTCTCCTCCGGCTTCGTACTTGTTCGCTGAGTAGTGTCACATCCATCAAACTCTATGCAACTTCTCCTTTCTAGAACTGTCAAAACTGTAAATATCCCATTGGAGTCATGTGATGCATGACGTAGATGGGGAGCCCACTGCTGAAACAGGATCCGATCCTCCATGCACACCACCACTTATTCACCTTGGCTTCATGCCAGGAAACATCTCCCCCAGCCCCAAGTCTCAGGAATGAAAATCTGCATTTACAAGGAACAAAAACTTTCTGCATCTATTAGGAGTGGATTCATATGCAGTATGCAAGACTGTGCCTAATTATGGGTTGTGTGTATGCTGTTTGTGCCTTCACACATGTGCATAGTTTGGCAGGGAGTGCCCACATTTTGAAAAGACAACTTGGCTTTTTCTTTCTTTCCTTTTTTTTTTTTTTCTTTTTAAAGAAAGATACTTGGTGACTTGGTGATTCCTGGAGTAATCTGTAAGGGAGTAATGAAGTTCAAGGCATGCAACACTGCATGGGAGGAGAAGCCAGCTCTGCAAACAAACACAACCAAGCGGGGTCGCAGCGATACCATCAGGGAGGCACCAGCAGCCAGTGCTCAGTCCGTTTCCTGTTACTCCGGGCAGCCTTCTGACAGCCTTTCTCCCAAATGAGGAGAAAGCACTTGTCAAGAATATTTTTTAAAGATTTTTTTTTTTTTTTAGAAAAGAAAAGAACATTTCGAATGGTCCCTAAGTAGGCCCCCTGGGGGTTTCACACTTATAGTTTTCAAAGCTCAGGACTTGGCAGATCTCTTGCTTTTCGACTGGCATGAAACCGAGTGGAAAATATGCTTGATCCTCCAAGGTGTATCTGGGGAATCAGGGTCTGGGCTTAACAAAGGGCAGATGATGAGTACCATGTGGAGACCTTTCAGGGCTCCAGAGCAAGCTACAAAATGCCAGTGTCCGAACTGACAGCTCTCTGAGCATCCCGCCACTGCCACCTGACTCCTTTCCTGTAACAACCCACTATGGCCCGAACTGTCCATGGTTGCTAAGCTCACATTATCCCTGAATATGACTGCGCTTCTTGAAGAATAAACATCTCTCTGATGTTCTCCCCCACC